>CAMAOC010000180.1:0-2500 GCA_945859555.1 Megachile ligniseca
ACAGAAACAGAGACAGAGACAGAGACAGAGACAGAGACAGAGACAGAGACAGAGACAGAGATAGAGACAGAGAGAGAAACAGAGACAGAGACAGAGACAGAGGGCAGAGACAGAGACAGAGACAGAGACAGAGACAGAGACAGAGTCAGAGTCAGAGTCAGAGTCAGAGACAGAGACAGAGATAGAGACAGAGAGAGAAACAGAGACAGAGACAGAGACAGAGACAGAGACAGAGACAGAGACAGAGACAGAGACAGAGACAGAGACAGAGACAGAGACAGAGACAGAGACAGAGACAGAGACAGAGACAGAGTCAGAGTCAGAGTCAGAGTCAGAGTCAGAGTCAGAGTCAGAGTCAGAGTCAGAGACAGAGACAGAGACAGAGACAGAGACAGAGGAAGGGGCAGAGGAAGGGGCAGAGACAGAGACAGAGACAGAGACAGAGACAGAGTCAGAGTCAGAGACAGAGACAGAGACAGAGACAGAGGAAGGGGCAGAGGAAGGGGCAGAGACGGAGACAGAGACAGAGACAGAGTCAGAGTCAGAGTCAGAGTCAGAGACAGAGACAGAGACAGAGACAGAGACAGAGACAGAGACAGAGTCAGAGTCAGAGTCAGAGTCAGAGACAGAGACAGAGATAGAGACAGAGAGAGAAACAGAGACAGAGACAGAGACAGAGACAGAGACAGAGACAGAGACAGAGACAGAGACAGAGACAGAGACAGAGACAGAGACAGAGACAGAGACAGAGACAGAGACAGAGACAGAGACAGAGACAGAGACAGAGACAGAGACAGAGACAGAGACAGAGACAGAGATAGAGACAGAGAGAGAAACAGAGACAGAGACAGAGACAGAGGGCAGAGACAGAGACAGAGACAGAGACAGAGACAGAGACAGAGTCAGAGTCAGAGTCAGAGTCAGAGACAGAGACAGAGATAGAGACAGAGAGAGAAACAGAGACAGAGACAGAGACAGAGACAGAGACAGAGACAGAGACAGAGACAGAGACAGAGACAGAGACAGAGACAGAGACAGAGACAGAGACAGAGACAGAGACAGAGACAGAGTCAGAGTCAGAGTCAGAGTCAGAGTCAGAGTCAGAGTCAGAGTCAGAGTCAGAGACAGAGACAGAGACAGAGACAGAGACAGAGGAAGGGGCAGAGGAAGGGGCAGAGACAGAGACAGAGACAGAGACAGAGACAGAGTCAGAGTCAGAGACAGAGACAGAGACAGAGACAGAGGAAGGGGCAGAGGAAGGGGCAGAGACGGAGACAGAGACAGAGACAGAGTCAGAGTCAGAGTCAGAGTCAGAGACAGAGACAGAGACAGAGACAGAGACAGAGACAGAGACAGAGTCAGAGTCAGAGTCAGAGTCAGAGACAGAGACAGAGATAGAGACAGAGAGAGAAACAGAGACAGAGACAGAGACAGAGACAGAGACAGAGACAGAGACAGAGACAGAGACAGAGACAGAGACAGAGACAGAGACAGAGACAGAGACAGAGACAGAGACAGAGACAGAGACAGAGACAGAGACAGAGACAGAGACAGAGACAGAGACAGAGACAGAGACAGAGACAGAGACAGAGACAGAGACAGAGACAGAGACAGAGACAGAGACAGAGACAGAGACAGAGACAGAGACAGAGACAGAGACAGAGACAGAGACAGAGACAGAGACAGAGACAGAGACAGAGACAGAGACAGAGACAGAGACAGAGACAGAGACAGAGACAGAGACAGAGACAGAGACAGAGACAGAGACAGAGACAGAGACAGAGACAGAGACAGAGACAGAGACAGAGACAGAGACAGAGTCAGAGTCAGAGTCAGAGTCAGAGTCAGAGTCGGAGTCAGAGTCAGAGCCAGAGACAGAGACAGAGACAGAGACAGAGGAAGGGGCAGAGGAAGGGGCAGAGACGGAGACAGAGACAGAGACAGTGTCAGAGTCAGAGTCAGAGTCAGAGACAGAGACAGAGACAGAGACAGAGACAGAGACAGAGAGAGAGACAGAGACAGAGACAGAGACAGAGACAGAGACAGAGTCAGGGTCAGAGACAGAGACAGAAATAGAGACAGAGACAGAAACAGAGACAGAGACAGAGACAGAGACAGAGACAGAGACAGAGACAGAGACAGAGACAGAGACAGAGACAGAGACAGAGACAGAGTCAGAGTCAGAGTCAGAATCAGAGTCAGAGTCAGAGTCAGAGTCAGAGTCAGAGACAGAGACAGAGATAGAGACAGAGAGAGAAACAGAGACAGAGACAGAGACAGAGACAGAGACAGAGACAGAGACAGAGACAGAGACAGAGACAGAGACAGAGACAGAGACAGAGACAGAGACAGAGTCAGAGACAGAGACAGAGACAGAGACAGAGACAGAGACAGAGACAGAGTCAGAGTCAGAGTCAGAGTCAGAGTCAGAGACAGAGACAGAGATAGAGACAGAGAGAGAAACAGAGACAGAGACAGAGACAGAGACAGAGACAGAGAC
>CAMAOC010000180.1:15000-30000 GCA_945859555.1 Megachile ligniseca
AGTCAGAGTCAGAGTCAGAGTCAGAGACAGAGACAGAGACAGAGACAGAGACAGAGACAGAGACAGAGACAGAGACAGAGACAGAGACAGAGACAGAGACAGAGTCAGAGTCAGAGACAGAGACAGAAATAGAGACAGAGACAGAAACAGAGACAGAGACAGAGACAGAGACAGAGACAGAGACAGAGACAGAGACAGAGACAGAGACAGAGACAGAGACAGAGACAGAGACAGAGACAGAGACAGAGACAGAGACAGAGACAGAGACAGAGTCAGAGTCAGAGTCAGAATCAGAGTCAGAGTCAGAGTCAGAGTCAGAGTCAGAGTCAGAGTCAGAGTCAGAGTCAGAGACAGAGACAGAGACAGAGACAGAGGAAGGGGCAGAGGAAGGGGCAGAGACGGAGACAGAGACAGAGACAGAGTCAGAGTCAGAGACAGAGACAGAGAGAGAGACAGAGACAGAGTCAGAGTCAGAGTCAGAGACAGAGACAGAGACAGAGACAGAGTCAGAGTCAGAGACAGAGACAGAGACAGAGACAGAGACAGAGACAGAGACAGAGTCAGAGACAGAGACAGAGACAGAGACAGAGTCAGAGTCAGAGTCAGAGTCAGAGACAGAGACAGAGATAGAGACAGAGAGAGAAACAGAGACAGAGACAGAGACAGAGACAGAGACAGAGACAGAGACAGAGACAGAGACAGAGACAGAGACAGAGACAGAGACAGAGACAGAGACAGAGACAGAGACAGAGACAGAGACAGAGACAGAGACAGAGACAGAGACAGAGACAGAGACAGAGACAGAGACAGAGACAGAGACAGAGACAGAGACAGAGACAGAGACAGAGACAGAGACAGAGACAGAGACAGAGACAGAGACAGAGACAGAGACAGAGACAGAGACAGAGACAGAGACAGAGACAGAGACAGAGACAGAGACAGAGACAGAGACAGAGACAGAGACAGAGACAGAGACAGAGACAGAGACAGAGACAGAGACAGAGACAGAGACAGAGACAGAGACAGAGACAGAGACAGAGACAGAGACAGAAACAGAGACAGAGACAGAGACAGAGACAGAGACAGAGTCAGAGTCAGAGTCAGAGTCAGAGTCAGAGTCAGAGTCAGAGTCAGAGTCAGAGTCAGAGTCAGAGACTGAGACAGAGACAGAGACAGAGGAAGGGGCAGAGGAAGGGGCAGAGACGGAGACAGAGTCAGAGTCAGAGACAGAGACAGAGACAGAGACAGAGACAGAGGAAGGGGCAGAGGAAGGGGCAGAGACGGAGACAGAGACAGAGACAGAGTCAGAGTCAGAGTCAGAGTCAGAGACAGAGACAGAGACAGAGACAGAGACAGAGGAAGGGGCAGAGGAAGGGGCAGAGACGGAGACAGAGTCAGAGTCAGAGACAGAGACAGAGACAGAGACAGAGACAGAGGAAGGGGCAGAGGAAGGGGCAGAGACGGAGACAGAGACAGAGACAGAGTCAGAGTCAGAGTCAGAGTCAGAGACAGAGACAGAGACAGAGACAGAGACAGAGACAGAGACAGAGACAGAGACAGAGACAGAGACAGAGACAGAGACAGAGACAGAGACAGAGACAGAGACAGAGACAGAGACAGAGTCAGAGTCAGAGACAGAGACAGAAATAGAGACAGAGACAGAAACAGAGACAGAGACAGAGACAGAGACAGAGACAGAGACAGAGTCAGAGACAGAGACAGAGACAGAGTCAGAGTCAGAGTCAGAATCAGAGTCAGAGTCAGAGTCAGAGTCAGAGACAGAGACGGAGACAGAGACAGAGTCAGAGTCAGAGTCAGAGTCAGAGACAGAGACAGAGACAGAGACAGAGACAGAGACAGAGACAGAGACAGAGACAGAGATAGAGACAGAGAGAGAAACAGAGACAGAGACAGAGACAGAGACAGAGACAGAGACAGAGACAGAGACAGAGACAGAGACAGAGACAGAGACAGAGACAGAGACAGAGACAGAAACAGAGACAGAGACAGAGACAGAGACAGAGACAGAGTCAGAGTCAGAGTCAGAGTCAGAGTCAGATACAGAGGAAGGGGCAGAGGAAGGGGCAGAGACGGAGACAAAGACAGAGACAGAGTCAGAGTCAGAGACAGAGACAGAGACATAGTCAGAGTCAGAGTCAGAGACAGAGACAGAGACAGAGACAGAGACAGAGACAGAGACAGAGACAGAGACAGAGACAGAGACAGAGACAGAGACAGAGACAGAGACAGAGACAGAGACAGAGACAGAGACAGAGATAGAGACAGAGACAGAAACAGAGACAGAGACAGAGACAGAGACAGAGACAGAGACAGAGACAGAGACAGAGACAGAGACAGAGACAGAGACAGAGACAGAGACAGAGACAGAGTCAGAGTCAGAGTCAGAGACAGAGACAGATGCAGATGCAGAGGCTGAGGCACAGTCAGAGTCAGAGTCAGAGTCAGAGTCAGAGTCAGAGTCAGAGTCAGAGTCAGAGTCAGAGACAGAGTCAGAGTCAGAGTCAGAGTCAGAGTCAGAGTCAGAGTCAGAGTCAGAGTCACAGACAGAGACAGAGACAGAGACAGAGGAAGGGGCAGAGGAAGGGGCAGAGACGGAGACAGAGACAGAGACAGAGTCAGAGTCAGAGTCAGAGTCAGAGACAGAGACAGAGACAGAGACAGAGACAGAGACAGAGACAGAGACAGAGACAGAGACAGAGACAGAGACAGAGACAGAGTCAGAGTCAGAGACAGAGACAGAAATAGAGACAGAGACAGAAACAGAGACAGAGACAGAGACAGAGACAGAGACAGAGACAGAGACAGAGACAGAGACAGAGACAGAGACAGAGTCAGAGTCAGAGTCAGAATCAGAGTCAGAGTCAGAGTCAGAGTCAGAGTCAGAGTCAGAGTCAGAGTCAGAGTCAGAGACAGAGACAGAGACAGAGACAGAGGAAGGGGCAGAGGAAGGGGCAGAGACGGAGACAGAGACAGAGTCAGAGTCAGAGTCAGAGTCAGAGTCAGAGTCAGAGTCAGAGTCAGAGTCAGAGTCAGAGTCAGAGACTGAGACAGAGACAGAGACAGAGGAAGGGGCAGAGGAAGGGGCAGAGACGGAGACAGAGTCAGAGTCAGAGACAGAGACAGAGACAGAGACAGAGACAGAGGAAGGGGCAGAGGAAGGGGCAGAGACGGAGACAGAGACAGAGACAGAGTCAGAGTCAGAGTCAGAGTCAGAGACAGAGACAGAGACAGAGACAGAGACAGAGGAAGGGGCAGAGGAAGGGGCAGAGACGGAGACAGAGTCAGAGTCAGAGACAGAGACAGAGACAGAGACAGAGACAGAGGAAGGGGCAGAGGAAGGGGCAGAGACGGAGACAGAGACAGAGACAGAGTCAGAGTCAGAGTCAGAGTCAGAGACAGAGACAGAGACAGAGACAGAGACAGAGACAGAGACAGAGACAGAGACAGAGACAGAGACAGAGACAGAGACAGAGACAGAGACAGAGACAGAGACAGAGACAGAGACAGAGTCAGAGTCAGAGACAGAGACAGAAATAGAGACAGAGACAGAAACAGAGACAGAGACAGAGACAGAGACAGAGACAGAGACAGAGTCAGAGACAGAGACAGAGACAGAGTCAGAGTCAGAGTCAGAATCAGAGTCAGAGTCAGAGTCAGAGTCAGAGACAGAGACGGAGACAGAGACAGAGTCAGAGTCAGAGTCAGAGTCAGAGACAGAGACAGAGACAGAGACAGAGACAGAGACAGAGACAGAGACAGAGACAGAGATAGAGACAGAGAGAGAAACAGAGACAGAGACAGAGACAGAGACAGAGACAGAGACAGAGACAGAGACAGAGACAGAGACAGAGACAGAGACAGAGACAGAGACAGAGACAGAAACAGAGACAGAGACAGAGACAGAGACAGAGACAGAGTCAGAGTCAGAGTCAGAGTCAGAGTCAGATACAGAGGAAGGGGCAGAGGAAGGGGCAGAGACGGAGACAAAGACAGAGACAGAGTCAGAGTCAGAGACAGAGACAGAGACATAGTCAGAGTCAGAGTCAGAGACAGAGACAGAGACAGAGACAGAGACAGAGACAGAGACAGAGACAGAGACAGAGACAGAGACAGAGACAGAGACAGAGACAGAGACAGAGACAGAGACAGAGACAGAGACAGAGATAGAGACAGAGACAGAAACAGAGACAGAGACAGAGACAGAGACAGAGACAGAGACAGAGACAGAGACAGAGACAGAGACAGAGACAGAGACAGAGACAGAGACAGAGACAGAGACAGAGTCAGAGTCAGAGTCAGAGACAGAGACAGATGCAGATGCAGAGGCTGAGGCACAGTCAGAGTCAGAGTCAGAGTCAGAGTCAGAGTCAGAGTCAGAGTCAGAGTCAGAGTCAGAGACAGAGTCAGAGTCAGAGTCAGAGTCAGAGTCAGAGTCAGAGTCAGAGTCAGAGTCACAGACAGAGACAGAGACAGAGACAGAGGAAGGGGCAGAGGAAGGGGCAGAGACGGAGACAGAGACAGAGACAGAGTCAGAGTCAGAGTCAGAGTCAGAGACAGAGACAGAGACAGAGACAGAGACAGAGACAGAGACAGAGACAGAGACAGAGACAGAGACAGAGACAGAGACAGAGTCAGAGTCAGAGACAGAGACAGAAATAGAGACAGAGACAGAAACAGAGACAGAGACAGAGACAGAGACAGAGACAGAGACAGAGACAGAGACAGAGACAGAGACAGAGACAGAGTCAGAGTCAGAGTCAGAATCAGAGTCAGAGTCAGAGTCAGAGTCAGAGTCAGAGTCAGAGTCAGAGTCAGAGTCAGAGACAGAGACAGAGACAGAGACAGAGGAAGGGGCAGAGGAAGGGGCAGAGACGGAGACAGAGACAGAGACAGAGTCAGAGTCAGAGACAGAGACAGAGAGAGAGACAGAGACAGAGTCAGAGTCAGAGTCAGAGACAGAGACAGAGACAGAGACAGAGTCAGAGTCAGAGACAGAGACAGAGACAGAGACAGAGACAGAGACAGAGACAGAGACAGAGTCAGAGACAGAGACAGAGACAGAGACAGAGTCAGAGTCAGAGTCAGAGTCAGAGACAGAGACAGAGATAGAGACAGAGAGAGAAACAGAGACAGAGACAGAGACAGAGACAGAGACAGAGACAGAGACAGAGACAGAGACAGAGACAGAGACAGAGACAGAGACAGAGACAGAGACAGAGACAGAGACAGAGACAGAGACAGAGACAGAGACAGAGACAGAGACAGAGACAGAGACAGAGACAGAGACAGAGACAGAGACAGAGACAGAGACAGAGACAGAGACAGAGACAGAGACAGAGACAGAGACAGAGACAGAGACAGAGACAGAGACAGAGACAGAGACAGAGACAGAGACAGAGACAGAGACAGAGACAGAGACAGAGACAGAAACAGAGACAGAGACAGAGACAGAGACAGAGACAGAGTCAGAGTCAGAGTCAGAGTCAGAGTCAGAGTCAGAGTCAGAGTCAGAGTCAGAGTCAGAGTCAGAGTCAGAGTCAGAGTCAGAGTCAGAGTCAGAGTCAGAGTCAGAGTCAGAGTCAGAGACTGAGACAGAGGAAGGGGCAGAGGAAGGGGCAGAGACGGAGACAGAGTCAGAGTCAGAGACAGAGACAGAGACAGAGACAGAGACAGAGGAAGGGGCAGAGGAAGGGGCAGAGACGGAGACAGAGACAGAGACAGAGTCAGAGTCAGAGTCAGAGTCAGAGACAGAGACAGAGACAGAGACAGAGACAGAGACAGAGACAGAGACAGAGACAGAGACAGAGACAGAGACAGAGACAGAGACAGAGACAGAGACAGAGACAGAGACAGAGACAGAGTCAGAGTCAGAGACAGAGACAGAAATAGAGACAGAGACAGAAACAGAGACAGAGACAGAGACAGAGACAGAGACAGAGACAGAGACAGAGACAGAGACAGAGACAGAGACAGAGACAGAGACAGAGACAGAGACAGAGACAGAGTCAGAGTCAGAGTCAGAATCAGAGTCAGAGACAGAGACAGAGACAGAGACAGAGACAGAGACAGAGACAGAGACAGAGACAGAGACAGAGACAGAGACAGAGACAGAGACAGAGACAGAGACAGAGACAGAGACAGAAACAGAGACAGAGACAGAGACAGAGACAGAGACAGAGTCAGAGTCAGAGTCAGAGTCAGAGTCAGAGTCAGAGTCAGAGTCAGAGTCAGAGTCAGAGTCAGAGTCAGAGTCAGAGTCAGAGACTGAGACAGAGACAGAGACAGAGGAAGGGGCAGAGGAACGGGCAGAGACGGAGACAGAGTCAGAGTCAGAGACAGAGACAGAGACAGAGACAGAGACAGAGGAAGGGGCAGAGGAAGGGGCAGAGACGGAGACAGAGACAGAGACAGAGTCAGAGTCAGAGTCAGAGTCAGAGACAGAGACAGAGACAGAGACAGAGACAGAGACAGAGACAGAGACAGAGACAGAGACAGAGACAGAGACAGAGACAGAGACAGAGACAGATACAGAGGAAGGGGCAGAGGAAGGGGCAGAGACGGAGACAGAGACAGAGACAGAGTCAGAGTCAGAGACAGAGACAGAGACATAGTCAGAGTCAGAGTCAGAGACAGAGACAGAGACAGAGACAGAGAGAGAGACAGAGACAGAGACAGAGACAGAGACAGAGACAGAGACAGAGATAGAGACAGAGACAGAAACAGAGACAGAGACAGAGACAGAGACAGAGACAGAGACAGAGTCAGAGTCAGAGTCAGAGACAGAGACAGAGACAGAGACAGAGACAGAGACAGAGACAGAGACAGAGACAGAGACAGAGGTAGAGACAGAGACAGAGACAGAGACAGAGACAGAGACAGGGACAGAGACAGAGACAGAGACAGAGGAAGGGGCAGAGGAAGGGGCAGAGACGGAGACAGAGACAGAGTCAGAGTCAGAGTCAGAGTCAGAGTCAGAGACAGAGACAGAGACAGAGACAGAGACAGAGACAGAGACAGAGACAGAGTCAGAGTCAGAGTCAGAGTCAGAGACAGAGACAGAGATAGAGACAGAGAGAGAAACAGAGACAGAGACAGAGACAGAGACAGAGACAGAGACAGAGACAGAGACAGAGACAGAGACAGAGACAGAGACAGAGACAGAGACAGAGACAGAGACAGAGACAGAGACAGAGACAGAGACAGAGACAGAGACAGAGACAGAGACAGAGACAGAGACAGAGACAGAGACAGAGACAGAAACAGAGACAGGGACAGAGACAGAGACAGAGACAGAGTCAGAGTCAGAGTCAGAGTCAGAGTCAGAGTCAGAGTCAGAGTCAGAGTCAGAGTCAGAGTCAGAGTCAGAGACTGAGACAGAGACAGAGACAGAGGAAGGGGCAGAGGAAGGGGCAGAGACGGAGACAGAGTCAGAGTCAGAGACAGAGACAGAGACAGAGACAGAGGAAGGGGCAGAGGAAGGGGCAGAGACGGAGACAGAGACAGAGACAGTGTCAGAGTCAGAGTCAGAGTCAGAGACAGAGACAGAGACAGAGACAGAGACAGAGACAGAGACAGAGACAGAGACAGAGACAGAGAGAGACAGAGACAGAGACAGAGACAGAGACAGAGTCAGAGTCAGAGACAGAGACAGAAATAGAGACAGAGACAGAAACAGAGACAGAGACAGAGACAGAGACAGAGACAGAGACAGAGACAGAGACAGAGACAGAGACAGAGACAGAGACAGAGACAGAGACAGAGACAGAGACAGAGTCAGAGTCAGAGTCAGAATCAGAGTCAGAGCCAGAGTCAGAGTCAGAGTCAGAGACAGAGACAGAGACAGAGTCAGAGTCAGAGTCAGAGTCAGAGTCAGAGTCAGAGTCAGAGACAGAGACAGAGACAGATACAGAGGAAGGGGCAGAGGAAGGGGCAGAGACGGAGACAGAGACAGAGACAGAGTCAGAGTCAGAGACAGAGACAGAGACATAGTCAGAGTCAGAGTCAGAGACAGAGACAGAGACAGAGACAGAGACAGAGACAGAGACAGAGACAGAGACAGAGACAGAGACAGAGACAGAGACAGAGACAGAGACAGAGACAGAGACAGAGACAGAGACAGAAACAGAGACAGAGACAGAGACAGAGACAGAGACAGAGTCAGAGTCAGAGTCAGAGTCAGAGTCAGAGTCAGAGTCAGAGTCAGAGTCAGAGTCAGAGTCAGAGACTGAGACAGAGACAGAGACAGAGGAAGGGGCAGAGGAAGGGGCAGAGACGGAGACAGAGTCAGAGTCAGAGACAGAGACAGAGACAGAGACAGAGACAGAGGAAGGGGCAGAGGAAGGGGCAGAGACGGAGACAGAGACAGAGACAGAGTCAGAGTCAGAGTCAGAGTCAGAGACAGAGACAGAGACAGAGACAGAGACAGAGACAGAGACAGAGACAGAGACAGAGACAGAGACAGAGACAGAGACAGAGACAGAGACAGAGACAGAGTCAGAGTCAGAGTCAGAGACAGAGACAGAAATAGAGACAGAGACAGAAACAGAGACAGAGACAGAGACAGAGACAGAGACAGAGACAGAGACAGAGACAGAGACAGAGACAGAGACAGAGACAGAGACAGAGACAGAGACAGAGACAGAGACAGAGACAGAGACAGAGACAGAGACAGAGTCAGAGTCAGAGACAGAGACAGAAATAGAGACAGAGACAGAAACAGAGACAGAGACAGAGACAGAGACAGAGACAGAGACAGAGACAGAGACAGAGACAGAGACAGAGACAGAGACAGAGACAGAGACAGAGTCAGAGTCAGAGTCAGAATCAGAGTCAGAGACAGAGACAGAGACAGAGACAGAGACAGAGACAGAGACAGAGACAGAGACAGAGACAGAGACAGAGACAGAGACAGAGACAGAGACAGAGACAGAGACAGAGACAGAGACAGAGACAGAAACAGAGACAGAGACAGAGACAGAGACAGAGACAGAGTCAGAGTCAGAGTCAGAGTCAGAGTCAGAGTCAGAGTCAGAGTCAGAGTCAGAGTCAGAGTCAGAGTCAGAGTCAGAGTCAGAGTCAGAGTCAGAGTCAGAGACTGAGACAGAGACAGAGACAGAGGAAGGGGCAGAGGAACGGGCAGAGACGGAGACAGAGTCAGAGTCAGAGACAGAGACAGAGACAGAGACAGAGACAGAGGAAGGGGCAGAGGAAGGGGCAGAGACGGAGACAGAGACAGAGACAGAGTCAGAGTCAGAGTCAGAGTCAGAGACAGAGACAGAGACAGAGACAGAGACAGAGACAGAGACAGAGACAGAGACAGAGACAGAGACAGAGACAGAGACAGAGACAGAGACAGATACAGAGGAAGGGGCAGAGGAAGGGGCAGAGACGGAGACAGAGACAGAGACAGAGTCAGAGTCAGAGACAGAGACAGAGACATAGTCAGAGTCAGAGTCAGAGACAGAGACAGAGACAGAGACAGAGAGAGAGACAGAGACAGAGACAGAGACAGAGACAGAGACAGAGACAGAGATAGAGACAGAGACAGAAACAGAGACAGAGACAGAGACAGAGACAGAGACAGAGACAGAGTCAGAGTCAGAGTCAGAGACAGAGACAGAGACAGAGACAGAGACAGAGACAGAGACAGAGACAGAGACAGAGACAGAGGTAGAGACAGAGACAGAGACAGAGACAGAGACAGAGACAGGGACAGAGACAGAGACAGAGACAGAGGAAGGGGCAGAGGAAGGGGCAGAGACGGAGACAGAGACAGAGTCAGAGTCAGAGTCAGAGTCAGAGTCAGAGACAGAGACAGAGACAGAGACAGAGACAGAGACAGAGACAGAGACAGAGTCAGAGTCAGAGTCAGAGTCAGAGACAGAGACAGAGATAGAGACAGAGAGAGAAACAGAGACAGAGACAGAGACAGAGACAGAGACAGAGACAGAGACAGAGACAGAGACAGAGACAGAGACAGAGACAGAGACAGAGACAGAGACAGAGACAGAGACAGAGACAGAGACAGAGACAGAGACAGAGACAGAGACAGAGACAGAGACAGAGACAGAGACAGAAACAGAGACAGGGACAGAGACAGAGACAGAGACAGAGTCAGAGTCAGAGTCAGAGTCAGAGTCAGAGTCAGAGTCAGAGTCAGAGTCAGAGTCAGAGTCAGAGTCAGAGACTGAGACAGAGACAGAGACAGAGGAAGGGGCAGAGGAAGGGGCAGAGACGGAGACAGAGTCAGAGTCAGAGACAGAGACAGAGACAGAGACAGAGGAAGGGGCAGAGGAAGGGGCAGAGACGGAGACAGAGACAGAGACAGTGTCAGAGTCAGAGTCAGAGTCAGAGACAGAGACAGAGACAGAGACAGAGACAGAGACAGAGACAGAGACAGAGACAGAGACAGAGACAGAGACAGAGACAGAGTCAGAGTCAGAGACAGAGACAGAAATAGAGACAGAGACAGAAACAGAGACAGAGACAGAGACAGAGACAGAGACAGAGACAGAGACAGAGACAGAGACAGAGACAGAGACAGAGACAGAGACAGAGTCAGAGTCAGAGTCAGAATCAGAGTCAGAGCCAGAGTCAGAGTCAGAGTCAGAGACAGAGACAGAGACAGAGTCAGAGTCAGAGTCAGAGTCAGAGTCAGAGTCAGAGTCAGAGACAGAGACAGAGACAGATACAGAGGAAGGGGCAGAGGAAGGGGCAGAGACGGAGACAGAGACAGAGACAGAGTCAGAGTCAGAGACAGAGACAGAGACATAGTCAGAGTCAGAGTCAGAGACAGAGACAGAGACAGAGACAGAGACAGAGACAGAGACAGAGACAGAGACAGAGACAGAGACAGAGACAGAGACAGAGACAGAGACAGAGACAGAGACAGAGACAGAGACAGAGACAGAAACAGAGACAGAGACAGAGACAGAGACAGAGACAGAGTCAGAGTCAGAGTCAGAGTCAGAGTCAGAGTCAGAGTCAGAGTCAGAGTCAGAGTCAGAGTCAGAGTCAGAGACTGAGACAGAGACAGAGACAGAGGAAGGGGCAGAGGAAGGGGCAGAGACGGAGACAGAGTCAGAGTCAGAGACAGAGACAGAGACAGAGACAGAGGAAGGGGCAGAGGAAGGGGCAGAGACGGAGACAGAGACAGAGACAGAGTCAGAGTCAGAGTCAGAGTCAGAGACAGAGACAGAGACAGAGACAGAGACAGAGACAGAGACAGAGACAGAGACAGAGACAGAGACAGAGACAGAGACAGAGACAGAGACAGAGACAGAGACAGAGTCAGAGTCAGAGTCAGAGACAGAGACAGAAATAGAGACAGAGACAGAAACAGAGACAGAGACAGAGACAGAGACAGAGACAGAGACAGAGACAGAGACAGAGACAGAGACAGAGACAGAGACAGAGACAGAGTCAGAGTCAGAGTCAGAATCAGAGTCAGAGACAGAGACAGAGACAGAGACAGAGACAGAGACAGAGACAGAGACAGAGACAGAGACAGAGACAGAGACAGAGACAGAGTCAGAGTCAGAGTCAGAGACAGAGACAGATGCAGATGCAGAGGCTGAGGCACAGTCAGAGTCAGAGTCAGAGTCAGAGTCAGAGTCAGAGTCAGAGTCAGAGTCAGAGTCAGAGTCAGAGACAGAGTCAGAGTCAGAGTCAGAGTCAGAGTCAGAGTCAGAGTCAGAGTCAGAGTCACAGACAGAGACAGAGACAGAGACAGAGGAAGGGGCAGAGGAAGGGGCAGAGACGGAGACAGAGACAGAGACAGAGTCAGAGTCAGAGTCAGAGTCAGAGACAGAGACAGAGACAGAGACAGAGACAGAGACAGAGACAGAGACAGAGACAGAGACAGAGACAGAGACAGAGACAGAGACAGAGTCAGAGTCAGAGACAGAGACAGAAATAGAGACAGAGACAGAAACAGAGACAGAGACAGAGACAGAGACAGAGACAGAGACAGAGACAGAGACAGAGACAGAGACAGAGACAGAGTCAGAGTCAGAGTCAGAATCAGAGTCAGAGTCAGAGTCAGAGTCAGAGTCAGAGTCAGAGTCAGAGTCAGAGTCAGAGACAGAGACAGAGACAGAGACAGAGGAAGGGGCAGAGGAAGGGGCAGAGACGGAGACAGAGACAGAGACAGAGTCAGAGTCAGAGACAGAGACAGAGAGAGAGACAGAGACAGAGTCAGAGTCAGAGTCAGAGACAGAGACAGAGACAGAGACAGAGTCAGAGTCAGAGACAGAGACAGAGACAGAGACAGAGACAGAGACAGAGACAGAGACAGAGTCAGAGACAGAGACAGAGACAGAGACAGAGTCAGAGTCAGAGTCAGAGTCAGAGACAGAGACAGAGATAGAGACAGAGAGAGAAACAGAGACAGAGACAGAGACAGAGACAGAGACAGAGACAGAGACAGAGACAGAGACAGAGACAGAGACAGAGACAGAGACAGAGACAGAGACAGAGACAGAGACAGAGACAGAGTCAGAGTCAGAGACAGAGACAGAGACAGAGACAGAGACAGAGACAGAGACAGAGACAGAGACAGAGACAGAGACAGAGACAGAGACAGAGACAGAGACAGAGACAGAGACAGAGACAGAGTCAGAGTCAGAGTCAGAATCAGAGTCAGAGACAGAGACAGAGACAGAGACAGAGACAGAGACAGAGACAGAGACAGAGACAGAGACAGAGACAGAGACAGAGACAGAGACAGAGACAGAAACAGAGACAGAGACAGAGACAGAGACAGAGACAGAGTCAGAGTCAGAGTCAGAGTCAGAGTCAGAGTCAGAGTCAGAGTCAGAGTCAGAGTCAGAGTCAGAGTCAGAGTCAGAGTCAGAGTCAGAGTCAGAGTCAGAGACTGAGACAGAGACAGAGACAGAGGAAGGGGCAGAGGAACGGGCAGAGACGGAGACAGAGTCAGAGTCAGAGACAGAGACAGAGACAGAGACAGAGACAGAGGAAGGGGCAGAGGAAGGGGCAGAGACGGAGACAGAGACAGAGACAGAGTCAGAGTCAGAGTCAGAGTCAGAGACAGAGACAGAGACAGAGACAGAGACAGAGACAGAGACAGAGACAGAGACAGAGACAGAGACAGAGACAGAGACAGATACAGAGGAAGGGGCAGAGGAAGGGGCAGAGACGGAGACAGAGACAGAGACAGAGTCAGAGTCAGAGACAGAGACAGAGACATAGTCAGAGTCAGAGTCAGAGACAGAGACAGAGACAGAGACAGAGAGAGAGACAGAGACAGAGACAGAGACAGAGACAGAGACAGAGACAGAGATAGAGACAGAGACAGAAACAGAGACAGAGACAGAGACAGAGACAGAGACAGAGACAGAGTCAGAGTCAGAGTCAGAGACAGAGACAGAGACAGAGACAGAGACAGAGACAGAGACAGAGACAGAGACAGAGACAGAGACAGAGGTAGAGACAGAGACAGAGACAGAGACAGAGACAGAGACAGGGACAGAGACAGAGACAGAGACAGAGGAAGGGGCAGAGGAAGGGGCAGAGACGGAGACAGAGACAGAGTCAGAGTCAGAGTCAGAGTCAGAGTCAGAGACAGAGACAGAGACAGAGACAGAGACAGAGACAGAGACAGAGTCAGAGTCAGAGTCAGAGTCAGAGACAGAGACAGAGATAGAGACAGAGAGAGAAACAGAGACAGAGACAGAGACAGAGACAGAGACAGAGACAGAGACAGAGACAGAGACAGAGACAGAGACAGAGACAGAGACAGAGACAGAGACAGAGACAGAGACAGAGACAGAGACAGAGACAGAGACAGAGACAGAGACAGAAACAGAGACAGGGACAGAGACAGAGACAGAGACAGAGTCAGAGTCAGAGTCAGAGTCAGAGTCAGAGTCAGAGTCAGAGTCAGAGTCAGAGTCAGAGTCAGAGTCAGAGTCAGAGACTGAGACAGAGACAGAGACAGAGGAAGGGGCAGAGGAAGGGGCAGAGACGGAGACAGAGTCAGAGTCAGAGACAGAGACAGAGACAGAGACAGAGGAAGGGGCAGAGGAAGGGGCAGAGACGGAGACAGAGACAGAGACAGTGTCAGAGTCAGAGTCAGAGTCAGAGACAGAGACAGAGACAGAGACAGAGACAGAGACAGAGACAGAGACAGAGACAGAGACAGAGACAGAGTCAGAGTCAGAGACAGAGACAGAAATAGAGACAGAGACAGAAACAGAGACAGAGACAGAGACAGAGACAGAGACAGAGACAGAGACAGAGACAGAGACAGAGACAGAGACAGAGACAGAGACAGAGACAGAGACAGAGACAGAGTCAGAGTCAGAGTCAGAATCAGAGTCAGAGCCAGAGTCAGAGTCAGAGTCAGAGACAGAGACAGAGACAGAGTCAGAGTCAGAGTCAGAGTCAGAGTCAGAGTCAGAGTCAGAGACAGAGACAGAGACAGATACAGAGGAAGGGGCAGAGGAAGGGGCAGAGACGGAGACAGAGACAGAGACAGAGTCAGAGTCAGAGACAGAGACAGAGACATAGTCAGAGTCAGAGTCAGAGACAGAGACAGAGACAGAGACAGAGACAGAGACAGAGACAGAGACAGAGACAGAGACAGAGACAGAGACAGAGACAGAGACAGAGACAGAGACAGAGACAGAGACAGAGACAGAAACAGAGACAGAGACAGAGACAGAGACAGAGACAGAGTCAGAGTCAGAGTCAGAGTCAGAGTCAGAGTCAGAGTCAGAGTCAGAGTCAGAGTCAGAGTCAGAGTCAGAGACTGAGACAGAGACAGAGACAGAGGAAGGGGCAGAGGAAGGGGCAGAGACGGAGACAGAGTCAGAGTCAGAGACAGAGACAGAGACAGAGACAGAGACAGAGGAAGGGGCAGAGGAAGGGGCAGAGACGGAGACAGAGACAGAGACAGAGTCAGAGTCAGAGTCAGAGTCAGAGACAGAGACAGAGACAGAGACAGAGACAGAGACAGAG
>CAMAOC010000180.1:32500-77500 GCA_945859555.1 Megachile ligniseca
AGTCAGAGTCAGAGTCAGAGACAGAGACAGAGACAGAGACAGAGACAGAGACAGAGACAGAGACAGAGACAGAGACAGAGACAGAGACAGAGACAGAGACAGAGACAGAGACAGAGACAGAGACAGAGACAGAGACAGAGACAGAGACAGAGACAGAGACAGAGACAGAGACAGAGACAGAGACAGAGACAGAGACAGAGTCAGAGTCAGAGACAGAGACAGAAATAGAGACAGAGACAGAAACAGAGACAGAGACAGAGACAGAGACAGAGACAGAGACAGAGTCAGAGTCAGAGTCAGAATCAGAGTCAGAGTCAGAGTCAGAGTCAGAGTCAGAGTCAGAGTCAGAGTCAGAGTCAGAGACAGAGACAGAGACAGAGACAGAGACGGAGACAGAGACAGAGTCAGAGTCAGAGTCAGAGTCAGAGACAGAGACAGAGACAGAGACAGAGACAGAGACAGAGACAGAGACAGAGACAGAGACAGAGACAGAGTCAGAGTCAGAGTCAGAGTCAGAGACAGAGACAGAGATAGAGACAGAGAGAGAAACAGAGACAGAGACAGAGACAGAGACAGAGACAGAGACAGAGACAGAGACAGAGACAGAGTCAGAGTCAGAGACACAGACAGAGACAGAGACAGAGACAGAGTCAGAGTCAGAGTCAGAGTCAGAGACAGAGACAGAGACAGAGACAGAGAGAGAGACAGAGACAGAGACAGAGACAGAGTCAGAGACAGAGACAGATGCAGAGGCTGAGGCACAGTCAGAGTCAGAGTCAGAGTCAGAGTCAGAGTCAGAGTCAGAGTCAGAGTCAGAGTCAGAGTCAGAGTCAGAGTCAGAGACAGAGACAGAGACAGAGACAGAGACGGAGACAGAGACAGAGTCAGAGTCAGAGTCAGAGTCAGAGACAGAGACAGAGACAGAGACAGAGACAGAGACAGAGACAGAGACAGAGACAGAGACAGAGACAGAGTCAGAGTCAGAGTCAGAGTCAGAGACAGAGACAGAGATAGAGACAGAGAGAGAAACAGAGACAGAGACAGAGACAGAGACAGAGACAGAGACAGAGACAGAGACAGAGACAGAGACAGAGTCAGAGTCAGAGACACAGACAGAGACAGAGACAGAGACAGAGTCAGAGTCAGAGTCAGAGTCAGAGACAGAGACAGAGACAGAGACAGAGAGAGAGACAGAGACAGAGACAGAGACAGAGTCAGAGACAGAGACAGATGCAGAGGCTGAGGCACAGTCAGAGTCAGAGTCAGAGTCAGAGTCAGAGTCAGAGTCAGAGTCAGAGTCAGAGTCAGAGTCAGAGACAGAGACAGAGACAGAGACAGAGACAGAGACAGAGACGGAGACAGAGGTAGAGACAGAGACAGAGACAGAGACAGAGACAGAGACAGAGACAGAGGCAGAGACAGAGACAGAGACAGAGACAGAGACAGAGACAGAGACAGAGACAGAGACAGAGTCAGAGACAGAGACAGATGCAGAGACTGAGGCACAGTCAGAGTCAGAGTCAGAGTCAGAGTCAGAGTCAGAGTCAGAGTCAGAGTCAGAGTCAGAGTCAGAGTCAGAGTCAGAGACAGAGACAGAGACAGAGACAGAGACAGAGACAGAGACGGAGACAGAGGTAGAGACAGAGACAGAGACAGAGACAGAGACAGAGACAGAGACAGAGACAGAGACAGAGACAGAGACAGAGACAGAGACAGGGACAGAGACAGAGACAGAGACAGAGACAGAGACAGAGACAGAGTCAGAGTCAGAGTCAGAGTCAGAGACAGAGACAGAGACAGAGACAGAGACAGAGACAGAGACAGAGACAGAGACAGAGACAGAGACGGAGACAGAGACAGAGTCAGAGTCAGAGTCAGAGACAGAGACAGAGACAGAGACAGAGAGAGAGACAGAGACAGAGACAGAGACAGAGTCAGAGACAGAGACAGATGCAGAGGCTGAGGCACAGTCAGAGTCAGAGTCAGAGTCAGAGTCAGAGTCAGAGTCAGAGTCAGAGTCAGAGTCAGAGTCAGAGTCAGAGTCAGAGACAGAGACAGAGACAGAGACAGAGACGGAGACAGAGACAGAGTCAGAGTCAGAGTCAGAGTCAGAGACAGAGACAGAGACAGAGACAGAGACAGAGACAGAGACAGAGACAGAGACAGAGACAGAGACAGAGTCAGAGTCAGAGTCAGAGTCAGAGACAGAGACAGAGATAGAGACAGAGAGAGAAACAGAGACAGAGACAGAGACAGAGACAGAGACAGAGACAGAGACAGAGACAGAGACAGAGACAGAGTCAGAGTCAGAGACACAGACAGAGACAGAGACAGAGACAGAGTCAGAGTCAGAGTCAGAGTCAGAGACAGAGACAGAGACAGAGACAGAGAGAGAGACAGAGACAGAGACAGAGACAGAGTCAGAGACAGAGACAGATGCAGAGGCTGAGGCACAGTCAGAGTCAGAGTCAGAGTCAGAGTCAGAGTCAGAGTCAGAGTCAGAGTCAGAGTCAGAGTCAGAGACAGAGACAGAGACAGAGACAGAGACAGAGACAGAGACGGAGACAGAGGTAGAGACAGAGACAGAGACAGAGACAGAGACAGAGACAGAGACAGAGGCAGAGACAGAGACAGAGACAGAGACAGAGACAGAGACAGAGACAGAGACAGAGACAGAGTCAGAGACAGAGACAGATGCAGAGACTGAGGCACAGTCAGAGTCAGAGTCAGAGTCAGAGTCAGAGTCAGAGTCAGAGTCAGAGTCAGAGTCAGAGTCAGAGTCAGAGTCAGAGACAGAGACAGAGACAGAGACAGAGACAGAGACAGAGACGGAGACAGAGGTAGAGACAGAGACAGAGACAGAGACAGAGACAGAGACAGAGACAGAGACAGAGACAGAGACAGAGACAGAGACAGAGACAGGGACAGAGACAGAGACAGAGACAGAGACAGAGACAGAGACAGAGTCAGAGTCAGAGTCAGAGTCAGAGACAGAGACAGAGACAGAGACAGAGACAGAGACAGAGACAGAGACAGAGACAGAGACAGAGACGGAGACAGAGACAGAGTCAGAGTCAGAGTCAGAGTCAGAGACAGAGACAGAGACAGAGACAGAGACAGAGACAGAGACAGAGACAGAGACAGAGACAGAGTCAGAGTCAGAGTCAGAGTCAGAGTCAGAGACAGAGACAGAGATAGAGACAGAGAGAGAAACAGAGACAGAGACAGAGACAGAGACAGAGACAGAGACAGAGACAGAGACAGAGACAGAGACAGAGACAGAGACAGAGACAGAGACAGAGACAGAGACAGAGACAGAGACAGAGACAGAGACAGAGACAGAGACAGAGACAGAGACAGAGACAGAGACAGAGACAGAGACAGAGACAGAGACAGAGACAGAGACAGAGACAGAGACAGAGACAGAAACAGAGACAGAGACAGAGACAGAGACAGAGACAGAGTCAGAGTCAGAGTCAGAGTCAGAGTCAGATACAGAGGAAGGGGCAGAGGAAGGGGCAGAGACGGAGACAAAGACAGAGACAGAGTCAGAGTCAGAGACAGAGACAGAGACATAGTCAGAGTCAGAGTCAGAGACAGAGACAGAGACAGAGACAGAGACAGAGACAGAGACAGAGACAGAGACAGAGACAGAGACAGAGACAGAGACAGAGACAGAGACAGAGACAGAGACAGAGACAGAGACAGAGACAGAGACAGAGACAGAGACAGAGACAGAGACAGAGACAGAGACAGAGACAGAGACAGAGACAGAGACAGAGACAGAGACAGAGACAGAGACAGAGACAGAAACAGAGACAGAGACAGAGACAGAGACAGAGACATAGACAGAGACAGAGACAGAGACAGAGACAGAGACAGAGTCAGAGTCAGAGTCAGAGACAGAGACAGATGCAGATGCAGATGCAGAGGCTGAGGCACAGTCAGAGTCAGAGTCAGAGTCAGAGTCAGAGTCAGAGTCAGAGTCAGAGTCAGAGTCAGAGTCAGAGTCAGAGTCAGAGACAGAGTCAGAGTCAGAGTCAGAGTCAGAGTCAGAGTCAGAGTCAGAGTCAGAGTCAGAGTCAGAGTCAGAGTCAGAGTCAGAGTCAGAGTCAGAGTCACAGACAGAGACAGAGACAGAGACAGAGGAAGGGGCAGAGGAAGGGGCAGAGACGGAGACAGAGACAGAGACAGAGTCAGAGTCAGAGTCAGAGTCAGAGACAGAGACAGAGACAGAGACAGAGACAGAGACAGAGACAGAGACAGAGACAGAGACAGAGACAGAGACAGAGACAGAGACAGAGACAGAGACAGAGACAGAGACAGAGTCAGAGTCAGAGACAGAGACAGAAATAGAGACAGAGACAGAAACAGAGACAGAGACAGAGACAGAGACAGAGACAGAGACAGAGACAGAGACAGAGACAGAGACAGAGACAGAGACAGAGACAGAGACAGAGACAGAGACAGAGACAGAGTCAGAGTCAGAGTCAGAATCAGAGTCAGAGTCAGAGTCAGAGTCAGAGTCAGAGTCAGAGTCAGAGTCAGAGTCAGAGACAGAGACAGAGACAGAGACAGAGGAAGGGGCAGAGGAACGGGCAGAGACGGAGACAGAGACAGAGACAGAGTCAGAGTCAGAGACAGAGACAGAGAGAGAGACAGAGACAGAGTCAGAGTCAGAGTCAGAGACAGAGACAGAGACAGAGACAGAGTCAGAGTCAGAGACAGAGACAGAGACAGAGACAGAGACAGAGACAGAGACAGAGTCAGAGACAGAGACAGAGACAGAGACAGAGTCAGAGTCAGAGTCAGAGTCAGAGACAGAGACAGAGATAGACACAGAGAGAGAAACAGAGACAGAGACAGAGACAGAGACAGAGACAGAGACAGAGACAGAGACAGAGACAGAGACAGAGACAGAGACAGAGACAGAGACAGAGACAGAGACAGAGACAGAGACAGAGACAGAGACAGAGACAGAGACAGAGACAGAGACAGAGACAGAGACAGAGACAGAGACAGAGACAGAGACAGAGACAGAGACAGAGACAGAGACAGAGACAGAGACAGAGACAGAGACAGAGACAGAGACAGAGACAGAGACAGAGACAGAGACAGAGACAGAGACAGAGACAGAGACAGAGACAGAAACAGAGACAGAGACAGAGACAGAGACAGAGACAGAGTCAGAGTCAGAGTCAGAGTCAGAGTCAGAGTCAGAGTCAGAGTCAGAGTCAGAGTCAGAGTCAGAGTCAGAGTCAGAGACTGAGACAGAGACAGAGACAGAGGAAGGGGCAGAGGAAGGGGCAGAGACGGAGACAGAGTCAGAGTCAGAGACAGAGACAGAGACAGAGACAGAGACAGAGGAAGGGGCAGAGGAAGGGGCAGAGACGGAGACAGAGACAGAGACAGAGTCAGAGTCAGAGTCAGAGACAGAGACAGAGTCAGAGTCAGAGTCAGAGTCAGAGTCAGATACAGAGGAAGGGGCAGAGGAAGGGGCAGAGACGGAGACAAAGACAGAGACAGAGTCAGAGTCAGAGACAGAGACAGAGACATAGTCAGAGTCAGAGTCAGAGACAGAGACAGAGACAGAGACAGAGACAGAGACAGAGACAGAGACAGAGACAGAGACAGAGACAGAGACAGAGACAGAGACAGAGACAGAGACAGAGACAGAGACAGAGACAGAGACAGAGTCAGAGTCAGAGTCAGAGACAGAGACAGATGCATATGCAGAGGCTGAGGCACAGTCAGAGTCAGAGTCAGAGTCAGAGTCAGAGTCAGAGTCAGAGTCAGAGTCAGAGTCAGAGACAGAGTCAGAGTCAGAGTCAGAGTCAGAGTCAGAGTCAGAGTCAGAGTCAGAGTCAGAGTCAGAGTCAGAGTCAGAGTCAGAGTCAGAGTCACAGACAGAGACAGAGACAGAGACAGAGGAAGGGGCAGAGGAAGGGGCAGAGACGGAGACAGAGACAGAGACAGAGTCAGAGTCAGAGTCAGAGTCAGAGACAGAGACAGAGACAGAGACAGAGACAGAGACAGAGACAGAGACAGAGACAGAGACAGAGACAGAGACAGAGACAGAGTCAGAGTCAGAGACAGAGACAGAAATAGAGACAGAGACAGAAACAGAGACAGAGACAGAGACAGAGACAGAGACAGAGACAGAGACAGAGACAGAGACAGAGACAGAGTCAGAGTCAGAATCAGAGTCAGAGTCAGAGTCAGAGTCAGAGTCAGAGTCAGAGTCAGAGTCAGAGTCAGAGACAGAGACAGAGACAGAGACAGAGACGGAGACAGAGACAGAGTCAGAGTCAGAGTCAGAGTCAGAGACAGAGACAGAGACAGAGACAGAGACAGAGACAGAGACAGAGACAGAGACAGAGACAGAGACAGAGTCAGAGTCAGAGTCAGAGTCAGAGACAGAGACAGAGATAGAGACAGAGAGAGAAACAGAGACAGAGACAGAGACAGAGACAGAGACAGAGACAGAGACAGAGACAGAGTCAGAGTCAGAGTCAGAGTCAGAGACAGAGACAGAGATAGAGACAGAGAGAGAAACAGAGACAGAGACAGAGACAGAGACAGAGACAGAGACAGAGACAGAGACAGAGTCAGAGTCAGAGACACAGACAGAGACAGAGACAGAGACAGAGTCAGAGTCAGAGTCAGAGTCAGAGTCAGAGTCAGAGTCAGAGTCAGAGACAGAGACAGAGACAGAGACAGAGACAGAGACAGAGACGGAGACAGAGGTAGAGACAGAGACAGAGACAGAGACAGAGACAGAGACAGAGACAGAGGCAGAGACAGAGACAGAGACAGAGACAGAGACAGAGACAGAGACAGAGACAGAGACAGAGTCAGAGACAGAGACAGATGCAGAGACTGAGGCACAGTCAGAGTCAGAGTCAGAGTCAGAGTCAGAGTCAGAGTCAGAGTCAGAGTCAGAGTCAGAGTCAGAGTCAGAGTCAGAGACAGAGACAGAGACAGAGACAGAGACAGAGACAGAGACGGAGACAGAGGTAGAGACAGAGACAGAGACAGAGACAGAGACAGAGACAGAGACAGAGACAGAGACAGAGACAGAGACAGAGACAGAGACAGGGACAGAGACAGAGACAGAGACAGAGACAGAGACAGAGACAGAGTCAGAGTCAGAGTCAGAGTCAGAGACAGAGACAGAGACAGAGACAGAGACAGAGACAGAGACAGAGACAGAGACAGAGACAGAGACGGAGACAGAGACAGAGTCAGAGTCAGAGTCAGAGTCAGAGACAGAGACAGAGACAGAGACAGAGACAGAGACAGAGACAGAGACAGAGACAGAGACAGAGTCAGAGTCAGAGTCAGAGTCAGAGTCAGAGACAGAGACAGAGATAGAGACAGAGAGAGAAACAGAGACAGAGACAGAGACAGAGACAGAGACAGAGACAGAGACAGAGACAGAGACAGAGACAGAGACAGAGACAGAGACAGAGACAGAGACAGAGACAGAGACAGAGACAGAGACAGAGACAGAGACAGAGACAGAGACAGAGACAGAGACAGAGACAGAGACAGAGACAGAGACAGAGACAGAGACAGAGACAGAGACAGAGACAGAGACAGAAACAGAGACAGAGACAGAGACAGAGACAGAGACAGAGTCAGAGTCAGAGTCAGAGTCAGAGTCAGATACAGAGGAAGGGGCAGAGGAAGGGGCAGAGACGGAGACAAAGACAGAGACAGAGTCAGAGTCAGAGACAGAGACAGAGACATAGTCAGAGTCAGAGTCAGAGACAGAGACAGAGACAGAGACAGAGACAGAGACAGAGACAGAGACAGAGACAGAGACAGAGACAGAGACAGAGACAGAGACAGAGACAGAGACAGAGACAGAGACAGAGACAGAGACAGAGACAGAGACAGAGACAGAGACAGAGACAGAGACAGAGACAGAGACAGAGACAGAGACAGAAACAGAGACAGAGACAGAGACAGAGACAGAGACAGAGACAGAGTCAGAGTCAGAGTCAGAGACAGAGACAGATGCAGATGCAGATGCAGAGGCTGAGGCACAGTCAGAGTCAGAGTCAGAGTCAGAGTCAGAGTCAGAGTCAGAGTCAGAGTCAGAGTCAGAGTCAGAGTCAGAGACAGAGTCAGAGTCAGAGTCAGAGTCAGAGTCAGAGTCAGAGTCAGAGTCAGAGTCAGAGTCAGAGTCAGAGTCAGAGTCACAGACAGAGACAGAGACAGAGACAGAGGAAGGGGCAGAGGAAGGGGCAGAGACGGAGACAGAGACAGAGACAGAGTCAGAGTCAGAGTCAGAGTCAGAGACAGAGACAGAGACAGAGACAGAGACAGAGACAGAGACAGAGACAGAGACAGAGACAGAGACAGAGACAGAGACAGAGACAGAGACAGAGTCAGAGTCAGAGACAGAGACAGAAATAGAGACAGAGACAGAAACAGAGACAGAGACAGAGACAGAGACAGAGACAGAGACAGAGACAGAGACAGAGACAGAGACAGAGACAGAGACAGAGACAGAGACAGAGACAGAGACAGAGTCAGAGTCAGAGTCAGAATCAGAGTCAGAGTCAGAGTCAGAGTCAGAGTCAGAGTCAGAGTCAGAGTCAGAGTCAGAGACAGAGACAGAGACAGAGACAGAGGAAGGGGCAGAGGAACGGGCAGAGACGGAGACAGAGACAGAGACAGAGTCAGAGTCAGAGACAGAGACAGAGAGAGAGACAGAGACAGAGTCAGAGTCAGAGTCAGAGACAGAGACAGAGACAGAGACAGAGTCAGAGTCAGAGACAGAGACAGAGACAGAGACAGAGACAGAGACAGAGACAGAGTCAGAGACAGAGACAGAGACAGAGACAGAGTCAGAGTCAGAGTCAGAGTCAGAGACAGAGACAGAGATAGAGACAGAGAGAGAAACAGAGACAGAGACAGAGACAGAGACAGAGACAGAGACAGAGACAGAGACAGAGACAGAGACAGAGACAGAGACAGAGACAGAGACAGAGACAGAGACAGAGACAGAGACAGAGACAGAGACAGAGACAGAGACAGAGACAGAGACAGAGACAGAGACAGAGACAGAGACAGAGACAGAGACAGAGACAGAGACAGAGACAGAGACAGAGACAGAGACAGAGACAGAGACAGAGACAGAGACAGAGACAGAGACAGAGACAGAGACAGAGACAGAGACAGAGACAGAGACAGAGACAGAGACAGAGACAGAGACAGAGACAGAGACAGAGACAGAGACAGAGACAGAGACAGAGACAGAGTCAGAGTCAGAGTCAGAGTCAGAGTCAGAGTCAGAGTCAGAGTCAGAGTCAGAGTCAGATACAGAGGAAGGGGCAGAGGAAGGGGCAGAGACGGAGACAAAGACAGAGACAGAGTCAGAGTCAGAGACAGAGACAGAGACATAGTCAGAGTCAGAGTCAGAGACAGAGACAGAGACAGAGACAGAGACAGAGACAGAGACAGAGACAGAGACAGAGACAGAGACAGAGACAGAGACAGAGACAGAGACAGAGACAGAGACAGAGACAGAGACAGAGACAGAGACAGAGACAGAGACAGAGTCAGAGTCAGAGTCAGAGACAGAGACAGATGCATATGCAGAGACAGAGACAGAGACAGAGACAGAGACAGAGACAGAGACAGAGACAGAGACAGAGACAGAGACAGAGACAGAGACAGAGACAGAGTCAGAGTCAGAGTCAGAATCAGAGTCAGAGTCAGAGTCAGAGTCAGAGTCAGAGTCAGAGTCAGAGTCAGAGTCAGAGACAGAGACAGAGACAGAGACAGAGGAAGGGGCAGAGGAAGGGGCAGAGACGGAGACAGAGACAGAGACAGAGTCAGAGTCAGAGACAGAGACAGAGAGAGAGACAGAGACAGAGTCAGAGTCAGAGTCAGAGACAGAGACAGAGACAGAGACAGAGTCAGAGTCAGAGACAGAGACAGAGACAGAGACAGAGACAGAGACAGAGTCAGAGACAGAGACAGAGACAGAGACAGAGTCAGAGTCAGAGTCAGAGTCAGAGACAGAGACAGAGATAGAGACAGAGAGAGAAACAGAGACAGAGACAGAGACAGAGACAGAGACAGAGACAGAGACAGAGACAGAGACAGAGACAGAGACAGAGACAGAGACAGAGACAGAGACAGAGACAGAGACAGAGACAGAGACAGAGACAGAGACAGAGACAGAGACAGAGACAGAGACAGAGACAGAGACAGAGACAGAGACAGAGACAGAGACAGAGACAGAGACAGAGACAGAGACAGAGACAGAGACAGAGACAGAGACAGAGACAGAGACAGAGACAGAGACAGAGACAGCGACAGAGACAGAGACAGAGGCAGAGACAGAAACAGAGACAGAGACAGAGACAGAGACAGAGACAGAGTCAGAGTCAGAGTCAGAGTCAGAGTCAGAGTCAGAGTCAGAGTCAGAGTCAGAGTCAGAGTCAGAGTCAGAGTCAGAGACTGAGACAGAGACAGAGACAGAGGAAGGGGCAGAGGAAGGGGCAGAGACGGAGACAGAGTCAGAGTCAGAGACAGAGACAGAGACAGAGACAGAGACAGAGGAAGGGGCAGAGGAAGGGGCAGAGACGGAGACAGAGACAGAGACAGAGTCAGAGTCAGAGTCAGAGTCAGAGACAGAGACAGAGACAGAGACAGAGACAGAGACAGAGACAGAGACAGAGACAGAGACAGAGACAGAGACAGAGACAGAGACAGAGTCAGAGTCAGAGACAGAGACAGAAATAGAGACAGAGACAGAAACAGAGACAGAGACAGAGACAGAGACAGAGACAGAGACAGAGACAGAGACAGAGACAGAGACAGAGACAGAGACAGAGACAGAGACAGAGACAGAGACAGAGACAGAGACAGAGACAGAGTCAGAGTCAGAGACAGAGACAGAAATAGAGACAGAGACAGAAACAGAGACAGAGACAGAGACAGAGACAGAGACAGAGACAGAGACAGAGACAGAGACAGAGACAGAGACAGAGACAGAGTCAGAGTCAGAGTCAGAATCAGAGTCAGAGTCAGAGTCAGAGTCAGAGTCAGAGACAGAGACAGAGACAGAGTCAGAGTCAGAGTCAGAGTCAGAGTCAGAGTCAGAGTCAGAGACAGAGACAGAGAGAGATACAGAGGAAGGGGCAGAGGAAGGGGCAGAGACGGAGACAGAGACAGAGACAGAGTCAGAGTCAGAGACAGAGACAGAGACATAGTCAGAGTCAGAGTCAGAGACAGAGAGAGAGACAGAGACAGAGACAGAGACAGAGACAGAGACAGAGACAGAGATAGAGACAGAGACAGAAACAGAGACAGAGACAGAGACAGAGACAGAGACAGAGACAGAGACAGAGTCAGAGTCAGAGTCAGAGACAGAGACAGAGACAGAGACAGAGACAGAGACAGAGACAGAGACAGAGACAGAGACAGAGGTAGAGACAGAGACAGAGACAGAGACAGGGACAGAGACAGAGACAGAGACAGAGGAAGGGGCAGAGGAAGGGGCAGAGACGGAGACAGAGACAGAGTCAGAGTCAGAGTCAGAGTCAGAGTCAGAGACAGAGACAGAGACAGAGACAGAGACAGAGACAGAGACAGAGTCAGAGTCAGAGTCAGAGTCAGAGACAGAGACAGAGATAGAGACAGAGAGAGAAACAGAGACAGAGACAGAGACAGAGACAGAGACAGAGACAGAGACAGAGACAGAGACAGAGACAGAGACAGAGACAGAGACAGAGACAGAGACAGAGACAGAGACAGAGACAGAGACAGAGACAGAGACAGAGACAGAGACAGAGACAGAGACAGAGACAGAAACAGAGACAGGGACAGAGACAGAGACAGAGACAGAGTCAGAGTCAGAGTCAGAGTCAGAGTCAGAGTCAGAGTCAGAGTCAGAGTCAGAGTCAGAGTCAGAGTCAGAGACTGAGACAGAGACAGAGACAGAGGAAGGGGCAGAGGAAGGGGCAGAGACGGAGACAGAGTCAGAGTCAGAGACAGAGACAGAGACAGAGACAGAGGAAGGGGCAGAGGAAGGGGCAGAGACGGAGACAGAGACAGAGACAGTGTCAGAGTCAGAGTCAGAGTCAGAGACAGAGACAGAGACAGAGACAGAGACAGAGACAGAGACAGAGACAGAGACAGAGACAGAGACAGAGACAGAGTCAGAGTCAGAGACAGAGACAGAAATAGAGACAGAGACAGAAACAGAGACAGAGACAGAGACAGAGACAGAGACAGAGACAGAGACAGAAACAGAGACAGAGACAGAGACAGAGACAGAGACAGAGACAGAGTCAGAGTCAGAGTCAGAGACAGAGACAGAGACAGAGACAGAGACAGAGACAGAGACAGAGACAGAGACAGAGACAGAGGTAGAGACAGAGACAGAGACAGAGACAGAGACAGAGTCAGAGTCAGAGTCAGAATCAGAGTCAGAGTCAGAGTCAGAGTCAGAGTCAGAGACAGAGACAGAGACAGAGACAGAGAGAGAGACAGAGACAGAGACAGAGACAGAGACAGAGACAGAGACAGAGATAGAGACAGAGACAGAAACAGAGACAGAGACAGAGACAGAGACAGAGACAGAGACAGAGACAGAGTCAGAGTCAGAGTCAGAGACAGAGACAGAGACAGAGACAGAGACAGAGACAGAGACAGAGACAGAGACAAAGACGGAGACAGAGACAGAGACAGAGACAGAGACAGAGTCAGAGTCAGAGACAGAGACAGAAATAGAGGCAGAGACAGAAACAGAGACAGAGACAGAGACAGAGACAGAGACAGAGACAGAGACAGAGACAGAGTCAGAGTCAGAGTCAGAATCAGAGTCAGAGTCAGAGTCAGAGTCAGAGTCAGAGTCAGAGTCAGAGTCAGAGTCAGAGACAGAGACAGAGACAGAGACAGAGGAAGGGGCAGAGGAAGGGGCAGAGACGGAGACAGAGACAGAGACAGAGTCAGAGTCAGAGACAGAGACAGAGAGAGAGACAGAGACAGAGTCAGAGTCAGAGACAGATGCAGAGGCTGAGGCACAGTCAGAGTCAGAGTCAGAGTCAGAGTCAGAGTCAGAGTCAGAGTCAGAGTCAGAGTCAGAGTCAGAGTCAGAGACAGAGACAGAGACAGAGACAGAGACAGAGACAGAGACGGAGACAGAGGTAGAGACAGAGACAGAGACAGAGACAGAGACAGAGACAGAGACAGAGACAGAGACAGAGACAGAGACAGAGACAGAGACAGAGACAGAGACAGAGACAGAGACAGAGACAGAGACAGAGACAGAGACAGAGACAGAGTCAGAGACAGAGACAGATGCAGAGGCTGAGGCACAGTCAGAGTCAGAGTCAGAGTCAGAGTCAGAGTCAGAGTCAGAGTCAGAGTCAGAGTCAGAGTCAGAGTCAGAGTCAGAGTCAGAGTCAGAGTCAGAGACAGAGACAGAGACAGAGACAGAGACAGAGACAGAGACGGAGACAGAGGTAGAGACAGAGACAGAGACAGAGACAGAGACAGAGACAGAGACAGAGACAGAGACAGAGACAGAGACAGAGACAGAGACAGAGACAGAGACAGAGACAGAGACAGAGACAGAGACAGAGACAGAGACAGAGACAGAGACAGAGACAGAGACAGAGACAGAGTCAGAGTCAGAGTCAGAGTCAGAGACAGAGACAGAGACAGAGACAGAGACAGAGACAGAGACAGAGACAGAGACAGAGACGGAGACAGAGACAGAGTCAGAGTCAGAGTCAGAGTCAGAGACAGAGACAGAGACAGAGACAGAGACAGAGACAGAGACAGAGACAGAGTCAGAGTCAGAGTCAGAGTCAGAGACAGAGACAGAGATAGAGACAGAGAGAGAAACAGAGACAGAGACAGAGACAGAGACAGAGACAGAGACAGAGACAGAGACAGAGACAGAGACAGAGACAGAGACAGAGACAGAGACAGAGACAGAGACAGAGACAGAGACAGAGACAGAGACAGAAACAGAGACAGAGACAGAGACAGAGACAGAGACAGAGTCAGAGTCAGAGTCAGAGTCAGAGTCAGATACAGAGGAAGGGGCAGAGGAAGGGGCAGAGACGGAGACAAAGACAGAGACAGAGTCAGAGTCAGAGACAGAGACAGAGACATAGTCAGAGTCAGAGTCAGAGACAGAGACAGAGACAGAGACAGAGACAGAGACAGAGACAGAGACAGAGACAGAATCAGAGTCAGAGTCAGAGTCAGAGTCAGAGTCAGAGACAGAGACAGAGACAGAGACAGAGGAAGGGGCAGAGGAAGGGGCAGAGACGGAGACAGAGACAGAGTCAGAGTCAGAGTCAGAGTCAGAGTCAGAGTCAGAGTCAGAGTCAGAGTCAGAGTCAGAGTCAGAGTCAGAGTCAGAGACTGAGACAGAGACAGAGACAGAGGAAGGGGCAGAGGAAGGGGCAGAGACGGAGACAGAGTCAGAGTCAGAGACAGAGACAGAGACAGAGACAGAGACAGAGGAAGGGGCAGAGGAAGGGGCAGAGACGGAGACAGAGACAGAGACAGAGTCAGAGTCAGAGTCAGAGTCAGAGACAGAGACAGAGACAGAGACAGAGACAGAGACAGAGACAGAGACAGAGACAGAGACAGAGACAGAGACAGAGACAGAGACAGAGACAGAGACAGAGTCAGAGTCAGAGACAGAGACAGAAATAGAGACAGAGACAGAAACAGAGACAGAGACAGAGACAGAGACAGAGACAGAGACAGAGACAGAGACAGAGACAGAGACAGAGACAGAGACAGAGACAGAGACAGAGACAGAGACAGAGACAGAGACAGAGACAGAGTCAGAGTCAGAGACAGAGACAGAAATAGAGACAGGGACAGAGACAGAGACAGAGACAGAGACAGAGACAGAGACAGAGACAGAGACAGAGACAGAGACAGAGACAGAGACAGAGACAGAGACAGAGTCAGAGTCAGAGTCAGAGTCAGAGACAGAGACAGAGACAGAGACAGAGAGAGAGACAGAGACAGAGACAGAGACAGAGTCAGAGACAGAGACAGAGACAGAGACAGAGACAGAGACAGAAACAGAGACAGAGACAGAGACAGAGACAGAGACAGAGACAGAGTCAGAGTCAGAGTCAGAGTCAGAGTCAGATACAGAGGAAGGGGCAGAGGAAGGGGCAGAGACGGAGACAAAGACAGAGACAGAGTCAGAGTCAGAGACAGAGACAGAGACATAGTCAGAGTCAGAGTCAGAGACAGAGACAGAGACAGAGACAGAGACAGAGACAGAGACAGAGACAGAGACAGAGACAGAGACAGAGACAGAGACAGAGACAGAGACAGAGACAGAGACAGAGACAGAGACAGAGTCAGAGTCAGAGTCAGAGACAGAGACAGATGCATATGCAGAGGCTGAGGCACAGTCAGAGTCAGAGTCAGAGTCAGAGTCAGAGTCAGAGTCAGAGTCAGAGTCAGAGTCAGAGACAGAGTCAGAGTCAGAGTCAGAGTCAGAGTCAGAGTCAGAGTCAGAGTCAGAGTCAGAGTCAGAGTCAGAGTCAGAGTCAGAGTCAGAGTCACAGACAGAGACAGAGACAGAGACAGAGGAAGGGGCAGAGGAAGGGGCAGAGACGGAGACAGAGACAGAGACAGAGTCAGAGTCAGAGTCAGAGTCAGAGACAGAGACAGAGACAGAGACAGAGACAGAGACAGAGACAGAGACAGAGACAGAGACAGAGACAGAGACAGAGACAGAGACAGAGACAGAGTCAGAGTCAGAGACAGAGACAGAAATAGAGACAGAGACAGAAACAGAGACAGAGACAGAGACAGAGACAGAGACAGAGACAGAGACAGAGACAGAGACAGAGACAGAGTCAGAGTCAGAATCAGAGTCAGAGTCAGAGTCAGAGTCAGAGTCAGAGTCAGAGTCAGAGTCAGAGTCAGAGACAGAGACAGAGACAGAGACAGAGACGGAGACAGAGACAGAGTCAGAGTCAGAGTCAGAGTCAGAGACAGAGACAGAGACAGAGACAGAGACAGAGACAGAGACAGAGACAGAGACAGAGACAGAGACAGAGACAGAGTCAGAGTCAGAGTCAGAGTCAGAGACAGAGACAGAGATAGAGACAGAGAGAGAAACAGAGACAGAGACAGAGACAGAGACAGAGACAGAGACAGAGACAGAGACAGAGTCAGAGTCAGAGTCAGAGTCAGAGACAGAGACAGAGATAGAGACAGAGAGAGAAACAGAGACAGAGACAGAGACAGAGACAGAGACAGAGACAGAGACAGAGACAGAGTCAGAGTCAGAGACACAGACAGAGACAGAGACAGAGACAGAGTCAGAGTCAGAGTCAGAGTCAGAGTCAGAGTCAGAGTCAGAGTCAGAGACAGAGACAGAGACAGAGACAGAGACAGAGACAGAGACGGAGACAGAGGTAGAGACAGAGACAGAGACAGAGACAGAGACAGAGACAGAGACAGAGGCAGAGACAGAGACAGAGACAGAGACAGAGACAGAGACAGAGACAGAGACAGAGACAGAGACAGAGTCAGAGACAGAGACAGATGCAGAGACTGAGGCACAGTCAGAGTCAGAGTCAGAGTCAGAGTCAGAGTCAGAGTCAGAGTCAGAGTCAGAGTCAGAGTCAGAGTCAGAGTCAGAGACAGAGACAGAGACAGAGACAGAGACAGAGACAGAGACGGAGACAGAGGTAGAGACAGAGACAGAGACAGAGACAGAGACAGAGACAGAGACAGAGACAGAGACAGAGACAGAGACAGAGACAGAGACAGGGACAGAGTCAGAGACAGAGACAGAGACAGAGACAGAGACAGAGACAGAAACAGAGACAGAGACAGAGACAGAGACAGAGACAGAGACAGAGTCAGAGTCAGAGTCAGAGTCAGAGTCAGATACAGAGGAAGGGGCAGAGGAAGGGGCAGAGACGGAGACAAAGACAGAGACAGAGTCAGAGTCAGAGACAGAGACAGAGACATAGTCAGAGTCAGAGTCAGAGACAGAGACAGAGACAGAGACAGAGACAGAGACAGAGACAGAGACAGAGACAGAGACAGAGACAGAGACAGAGACAGAGACAGAGACAGAGACAGAGACAGAGACAGAGACAGAGACAGAGACAGAGACAGAGACAGAGACAGAGTCAGAGTCAGAGTCAGAGACAGAGACAGATGCATATGCAGAGGCTGAGGCACAGTCAGAGTCAGAGTCAGAGTCAGAGTCAGAGTCAGAGTCAGAGTCAGAGTCAGAGTCAGAGACAGAGTCAGAGTCAGAGTCAGAGTCAGAGTCAGAGTCAGAGTCAGAGTCAGAGTCAGAGTCAGAGTCAGAGTCAGAGTCAGAGTCACAGACAGAGACAGAGACAGAGACAGAGGAAGGGGCAGAGGAAGGGGCAGAGACGGAGACAGAGACAGAGACAGAGTCAGAGTCAGAGTCAGAGTCAGAGACAGAGACAGAGACAGAGACAGAGACAGAGACAGAGACAGAGACAGAGACAGAGACAGAGACAGAGACAGAGACAGAGTCAGAGTCAGAGACAGAGACAGAAATAGAGACAGAGACAGAAACAGAGACAGAGACAGAGACAGAGACAGAGACAGAGACAGAGACAGAGACAGAGACAGAGACAGAGACAGAGACAGAGACAGAGACAGAGACAGAGACAGAGACAGAGACAGAGACAGAGACAGAGACAGAGTCAGAGTCAGAGTCAGAATCAGAGTCAGAGTCAGAGTCAGAGTCAGAGTCAGAGTCAGAGTCAGAGTCAGAGTCAGAGACAGAGACAGAGACAGAGACAGAGGAAGGGGCAGAGGAAGGGGCAGAGACGGAGACAGAGACAGAGACAGAGTCAGAGTCAGAGACAGAGACAGAGAGAGAGACAGAGACAGAGTCAGAGTCAGAGTCAGAGACAGAGACAGAGACAGAGACAGAGTCAGAGTCAGAGACAGAGACAGAGACAGAGACAGAGACAGAGACAGAGTCAGAGACAGAGACAGAGACAGAGACAGAGTCAGAGTCAGAGTCAGAGTCAGAGACAGAGACAGAGATAGAGACAGAGAGAGAAACAGAGACAGAGACAGAGACAGAGACAGAGACAGAGACAGAGACAGAGACAGAGACAGAGACAGAGACAGAGACAGAGACAGAGACAGAGACAGAGACAGAGACAGAGACAGAGACAGAGACAGAGACAGAGACAGAGACAGAGACAGAGACAGAGACAGAGACAGAGACAGAGACAGAGACAGAGACAGAGACAGAGACAGAGACAGAGACAGAGACAGAGACAGAGACAGAGACAGAGACAGAGACAGCGACAGAGACAGAGACAGAGACAGAGGCAGAGACAGAAACAGAGACAGAGACAGAGACAGAGACAGAGACAGAGTCAGAGTCAGAGTCAGAGTCAGAGTCAGAGTCAGAGTCAGAGTCAGAGTCAGAGTCAGAGTCAGAGTCAGAGTCAGAGACTGAGACAGAGACAGAGACAGAGGAAGGGGCAGAGGAAGGGGCAGAGACGGAGACAGAGTCAGAGTCAGAGACAGAGACAGAGACAGAGACAGAGACAGAGGAAGGGGCAGAGGAAGGGGCAGAGACGGAGACAGAGACAGAGACAGAGTCAGAGTCAGAGTCAGAGTCAGAGACAGAGACAGAGACAGAGACAGAGACAGAGACAGAGACAGAGACAGAGACAGAGACAGAGACAGAGACAGAGACAGAGACAGAGTCAGAGTCAGAGACAGAGACAGAAATAGAGACAGAGACAGAAACAGAGACAGAGACAGAGACAGAGACAGAGACAGAGACAGAGACAGAGACAGAGACAGAGACAGAGACAGAGACAGAGACAGAGACAGAGACAGAGACAGAGACAGAGACAGAGACAGAGACAGAGTCAGAGTCAGAGACAGAGACAGAAATAGAGACAGAGACAGAAACAGAGACAGAGACAGAGACAGAGACAGAGACAGAGACAGAGGAAGGGGCAGAGGAAGGGGCAGAGACGGAGACAGAGACAGAGACAGAGTCAGAGTCAGAGTCAGAGTCAGAGACAGAGACAGAGACAGAGACAGAGACAGAGACAGAGACAGAGACAGAGACAGAGACAGAGACAGAGACAGAGACAGAGACAGAGTCAGAGTCAGAGACAGAGACAGAAATAGAGACAGAGACAGAAACAGAGACAGAGACAGAGACAGAGACAGAGACAGAGACAGAGACAGAGACAGAGACAGAGACAGAGACAGAGACAGAGACAGAGACAGAGACAGAGACAGAGACAGAGACAGAGACAGAGTCAGAGTCAGAGACAGAGACAGAAATAGAGACAGAGACAGAAACAGAGACAGAGACAGAGACAGAGACAGAGACAGAGACAGAGACAGAGACAGAGACAGAGTCAGAGTCAGAGTCAGAATCAGAGTCAGAGTCAGAGTCAGAGTCAGAGTCAGAGACAGAGACAGAGACAGAGTCAGAGTCAGAGTCAGAGTCAGAGTCAGAGTCAGAGTCAGAGACAGAGACAGAGAGAGATACAGAGGAAGGGGCAGAGGAAGGGGCAGAGACGGAGACAGAGACAGAGACAGAGTCAGAGTCAGAGACAGAGACAGAGACATAGTCAGAGTCAGAGTCAGAGACAGAGAGAGAGACAGAGACAGAGACAGAGACAGAGACAGAGACAGAGACAGAGATAGAGACAGAGACAGAAACAGAGACAGAGACAGAGACAGAGACAGAGACAGAGACAGAGACAGAGTCAGAGTCAGAGTCAGAGACAGAGACAGAGACAGAGACAGAGACAGAGACAGAGACAGAGACAGAGACAGAGACAGAGGTAGAGACAGAGACAGAGACAGAGACAGAGACAGAGACAGGGACAGAGACAGAGACAGAGACAGAGGAAGGGGCAGAGGAAGGGGCAGAGACGGAGACAGAGACAGAGTCAGAGTCAGAGTCAGAGTCAGAGTCAGAGACAGAGACAGAGACAGAGACAGAGACAGAGACAGAGACAGAGTCAGAGTCAGAGTCAGAGTCAGAGACAGAGACAGAGATAGAGACAGAGAGAGAAACAGAGACAGAGACAGAGACAGAGACAGAGACAGAGACAGAGACAGAGACAGAGACAGAGACAGAGACAGAGACAGAGACAGAGACAGAGACAGAGACAGAGACAGAGACAGAGACAGAGACAGAGACAGAGACAGAGACAGAGACAGAGACAGAGACAGAGACAGAAACAGAGACAGGGACAGAGACAGAGACAGAGTCAGAGTCAGAGTCAGAGTCAGAGTCAGAGTCAGAGACTGAGACAGAGACAGAGACAGAGGAAGGGGCAGAGGAAGGGGCAGAGACGGAGACAGAGTCAGAGTCAGAGACAGAGACAGAGACAGAGACAGAGGAAGGGGCAGAGGAAGGGGCAGAGACGGAGACAGAGACAGAGACAGTGTCAGAGTCAGAGTCAGAGTCAGAGACAGAGACAGAGACAGAGACAGAGACAGAGACAGAGACAGAGACAGAGACAGAGACAGAGACAGAGACAGAGTCAGAGTCAGAGACAGAGACAGAAATAGAGACAGAGACAGAAACAGAGACAGAGACAGAGACAGAGACAGAGACAGAGACAGAGACAGAGACAGAGACAGAGACAGAGACAGAGACAGAGACAGAGACAGAGACAGAGAGAGAGACAGAGACAGAGACAGAGACAGAGACAGAGACAGAGACAGAGATAGAGACAGAGACAGAAACAGAGACAGAGACAGAGACAGAGACAGAGACAGAGACAGAGTCAGAGTCAGAGTCAGAGACAGAGACAGAGACAGAGACAGAGACAGAGACAGAGACAGAGACAGAGACAGAGACAGAGGTAGAGACAGAGACAGAGACAGAGACAGAGACAGAGTCAGAGTCAGAGTCAGAATCAGAGTCAGAGTCAGAGTCAGAGTCAGAGTCAGAGACAGAGACAGAGACAGAGACAGAGAGAGAGACAGAGACAGAGACAGAGACAGAGACAGAGACAGAGACAGAGATAGAGACAGAGACAGAAACAGAGACAGAGACAGAGACAGAGACAGAGACAGAGACAGAGACAGAGTCAGAGTCAGAGTCAGAGACAGAGACAGAGACAGAGACAGAGACAGAGACAGAGACAGAGACAGAGACAAAGACGGAGACAGAGACAGAGACAGAGACAGAGACAGAGTCAGAGTCAGAGACAGAGACAGAAATAGAGGCAGAGACAGAAACAGAGACAGAGACAGAGACAGAGACAGAGACAGAGACAGAGACAGAGACAGAGTCAGAGTCAGAGTCAGAATCAGAGTCAGAGTCAGAGTCAGAGTCAGAGTCAGAGTCAGAGTCAGAGTCAGAGTCAGAGACAGAGACAGAGACAGAGACAGAGGAAGGGGCAGAGGAAGGGGCAGAGACGGAGACAGAGACAGAGACAGAGTCAGAGTCAGAGACAGAGACAGAGAGAGAGACAGAGACAGAGTCAGAGTCAGAGACAGATGCAGAGGCTGAGGCACAGTCAGAGTCAGAGTCAGAGTCAGAGTCAGAGTCAGAGTCAGAGTCAGAGTCAGAGTCAGAGTCAGAGTCAGAGACAGAGACAGAGACAGAGACAGAGACAGAGACAGAGACGGAGACAGAGGTAGAGACAGAGACAGAGACAGAGACAGAGACAGAGACAGAGACAGAGACAGAGACAGAGACAGAGACAGAGACAGAGACAGAGACAGAGACAGAGACAGAGACAGAGACAGAGACAGAGACAGAGACAGAGTCAGAGACAGAGACAGAGACAGATGCAGAGGCTGAGGCACAGTCAGAGTCAGAGTCAGAGTCAGAGTCAGAGTCAGAGTCAGAGTCAGAGTCAGAGTCAGAGTCAGAGTCAGAGTCAGAGTCAGAGACAGAGACAGAGACAGAGACAGAGACAGAGACAGAGACAGAGACGGAGACAGAGGTAGAGACAGAGACAGAGACAGAGACAGAGACAGAGACAGAGACAGAGACAGAGACAGAGACAGAGACAGAGACAGAGACAGAGACAGAGACAGAGACAGAGACAGAGACAGAGACAGAGACAGAGACAGAGACAGAGACAGAGACAGAGACAGAGACAGAGTCAGAGTCAGAGTCAGAGTCAGAGACAGAGACAGAGACAGAGACAGAGACAGAGACAGAGACAGAGACAGAGACGGAGACGGAGACAGAGACAGAGTCAGAGTCAGAGTCAGAGTCAGAGACAGAGACAGAGACAGAGACAGAGACAGAGACAGAGACAGAGACAGAGTCAGAGTCAGAGTCAGAGTCAGAGACAGAGACAGAGATAGAGACAGAGAGAGAAACAGAGACAGAGACAGAGACAGAGACAGAGACAGAGACAGAGACAGAGACAGAGACAGAGACAGAGACAGAGACAGAGACAGAGACAGAGACAGAGACAGAGACAGAGACAGAGACAGAGACAGAGACAGAAACAGAGACAGAGACAGAGACAGAGACAGAGACAGAGTCAGAGTCAGAGTCAGAGTCAGAGTCAGATACAGAGGAAGGGGCAGAGGAAGGGGCAGAGACGGAGACAAAGACAGAGACAGAGTCAGAGTCAGAGACAGAGACAGAGACATAGTCAGAGTCAGAGTCAGAGACAGAGACAGAGACAGAGACAGAGACAGAGACAGAGACAGAGACAGAGACAGAGACAGAGACAGAGACAGAGACAGAGACAGAGACAGAGACAGAGACAGAGACAGAGACAGAGACAGAGACAGAGACAGAGACAGAGACAGAGACAGAGACAGAGACAGAGACAGAGACAGAGACAGAGACAGAGACAGAGATAGAGACAGAGACAGAAACAGAGACAGAGACAGAGACAGAGACAGAGACAGAGACAGAGACAGAGACAGAGACAGAGACAGAGACAGAGACAGAGACAGAGTCAGAGTCAGAGTCAGAGACAGAGACAGATGCAGATGCAGAGGCTGAGGCACAGTCAGAGTCAGAGTCAGAGTCAGAGTCAGAGTCAGAGTCAGAGTCAGAGTCAGAGTCACAGACAGAGACAGAGACAGAGACAGAGGAAGGGGCAGAGGAAGGGGCAGAGACGGAGACAGAGACAGAGACAGAGTCAGAGTCAGAGTCAGAGTCAGAGACAGAGACAGAGACAGAGACAGAGACAGAGACAGAGACAGAGACAGAGACAGAGACAGAGACAGAGTCAGAGTCAGAGACAGAGACAGAAATAGAGACAGAGACAGAAACAGAGACAGAGACAGAGACAGAGACAGAGACAGAGACAGAGACAGAGACAGAGACAGAGACAGAGACAGAGACAGAGACAGAGACAGAGACAGAGACAGAGACAGAGACAGAGTCAGAGTCAGAGTCAGAATCAGAGTCAGAGTCAGAGTCAGAGTCAGAGTCAGAGACAGAGACAGAGACAGAGACAGAGGAAGGGGCAGAGGAAGGGGCAGAGACGGAGACAGAGACAGAGACAGAGTCAGAGTCAGAGACAGAGACAGAGAGAGAGACAGAGACAGAGTCAGAGTCAGAGTCAGAGACAGAGACAGAGACAGAGACAGAGTCAGAGTCAGAGACAGAGACAGAGACAGAGACAGAGACAGAGACAGAGACAGAGTCAGAGTCAGAGTCAGAGACAGAGACAGAGACAGAGACAGAGTCAGAGTCAGAGTCAGAGACAGAGACAGAGACAGAGACAGAGACAGAGACAGAGACAGAGACAGAGTCAGAGTCAGAGTCAGAGTCAGAGACAGAGACAGAGATAGAGACAGAGAGAGAAACAGAGACAGAGACAGAGACAGAGACAGAGACAGAGACAGAGACAGAGACAGAGACAGAGACAGAGACAGAGACAGAGACAGAGACAGAGACAGAGACAGAGACAGAGACAGAGACAGAGTCAGAGTCAGATTCAGAGACAGAGACAGATGCAGATGCAGAGGCTGAGGCACAGTCAGAGTCAGAGTCAGAGTCAGAGTCAGAGTCAGAGTCAGAGTCAGAGTCAGAGTCAGAGTCAGAGACAGAGACAGAGACAGAGACAGAGGAAGGGGCAGAGGAAGGGGCAGAGACGGAGACAGAGACAGAGACAGAGTCAGAGTCAGAGACAGAGACAGAGAGAGAGACAGAGACAGAGTCAGAGTCAGAGACAGATGCAGAGGCTGAGGCACAGTCAGAGTCAGAGTCAGAGTCAGAGTCAGAGTCAGAATCAGAGTCAGAGTCAGAGACAGAGACAGAGACAGAGACAGAGACAGAGACAGAGACAGAGACAGAGATAGAGACAGAGACAGAGACAGAGACAGAGACAGAGACAGAGACAGAGACAGAGTCAGAGTCAGAGACAGAGACAGAAATAGAGACAGAGACAGAAACAGAGACAGAGACAGAGACAGAGACAGAGACAGAGACAGAGACAGAGACAGAGACAGAGACAGAGACAGAGACAGAGACAGAGACAGAGACAGAGACAGAGACAGAGACAGAGACAGAGACAGAGACAGAGACAGAGACAGAGACAGAGTCAGAGTCAGAGACAGAGACAGAAATAGAGACAGAGACAGAAACAGAGACAGAGACAGAGACAGAGACAGAGACAGAGACAGAGACAGAGACAGAGACAGAGACAGAGACAGAGACAGAGACAGAGACAGAGACAGAGACAGAGACAGAGACAGAGACAGAGACAGAGTCAGAGTCAGAGACAGAGACAGAAATAGAGACAGAGACAGAGACAGAGACAGAGACAGAGACAGAGACAGAGACAGAGACAGAGACAGAGACAGAGACAGAGACAGAGACAGAGACAGAGACAGAGACAGAGACAGAGACAGAGACAGAGACAGAGACAGAGACAGAGACAGAGACAGAGACAGAGACAGAGACAGAGACAGAGACAGAGACAGAGACAGAGACAGAGACAGAGACAGAGACAGAGACAGAGACAGAGACAGAGACAGAAACAGAGACAGAGACAGAGACAGAGACAGAGACAGAGTCAGAGTCAGAGTCAGAGTCAGAGTCAGAGACAGAGACAGAGACAGAGTCAGAGTCAGAGACAGAGACAGAAATAGAGACAGAGACAGAAACAGAGACAGAGACAGAGACAGAGACAGAGACAGAGACAGAGACAGAGACAGAGACAGAGACAGAGACAGAGACAGAGACAGAGACAGAGACAGAGACAGAGACAGAGACAGAGACAGAGACAGAGACAGAGACAGAGACAGAGTCAGAGTCAGAGACAGAGACAGAAATAGAGACAGAGACAGAAACAGAGACAGAGACAGAGACAGAGACAGAGACAGAGACAGAGACAGAGACAGAGACAGAGACAGAGACAGAGACAGAGACAGAGACAGAGACAGAGACAGAGACAGAGACAGAGTCAGAGTCAGAGACAGAGACAGAAATAGAGACAGAGACAGAGACAGAGACAGAGACAGAGACAGAGACAGAGACAGAGACAGAGACAGAGACAGAGACAGAGACAGAGACAGAGACAGAGACAGAGACAGAGACAGAGACAGAGACAGAGACAGAGACAGAGACAGAGACAGAGACAGAGACAGAGACAGAGACAGAGACAGAGACAGAGACAGAGACAGCGACAGAGACAGAGACAGAGACAGAGACAGAAACAGAGACAGAGACAGAGACAGAGACAGAGACAGAGTCAGAGTCAGAGTCAGAGTCAGAGTCAGAGTCAGAGTCAGAGTCAGAGTCAGAGTCAGAGTCAGAGTCAGAGTCAGAGACTGAGACAGAGACAGAGACAGAGGAAGGGGCAGAGGAAGGGGCAGAGACGGAGACAGAGTCAGAGTCAGAGACAGAGACAGAGACAGAGACAGAGACAGAGGAAGGGGCAGAGGAAGGGGCAGAGACGGAGACAGAGACAGAGACAGAGTCAGAGTCAGAGTCAGAGTCAGAGACAGAGACAGAGACAGAGACAGAGACAGAGACAGAGACAGAGACAGAGACAGAGACAGAGACAGAGACAGAGACAGAGACAGAGACAGAGACAGAGACAGAGACAGAGTCAGAGTCAGAGACAGAGACAGAAATAGAGACAGAGACAGAAACAGAGACAGAGACAGAGACAGAGACAGAGACAGAGACAGAGACAGAGACAGAGACAGAGACAGAGACAGAGACAGAGACAGAGACAGAGACAGAGACAGAGACAGAGACAGAGACAGAGACAGAGACAGAGTCAGAGTCAGAGACAGAGACAGAAATAGAGACAGAGACAGAAACAGAGAGAGAGACAGAGACAGAGACAGAGACAGAGACAGAGACAGAGACAGAGACAGAGACAGAGACAGAGACAGAGACAGAGACAGAGTCAGAGTCAGAGTCAGAATCAGAGTCAGAGTCAGAGTCAGAGTCAGAGTCAGAGACAGAGACAGAGACAGAGTCAGAGTCAGAGTCAGAGTCAGAGTCAGAGTCAGAGTCAGAGACAGAGACAGAGACAGATACAGAGGAAGGGGCAGAGGAAGGGGCAGAGACGGAGACAGAGACAGAGACAGAGTCAGAGTCAGAGACAGAGACAGAGACATAGTCAGAGTCAGAGTCAGAGACAGAGAGAGAGACAGAGACAGAGACAGAGACAGAGACAGAGACAGAGACAGAGACAGAGATAGAGACAGAGACAGAAACAGAGACAGAGACAGAGACAGAGACAGAGACAGAGACAGAGTCAGAGTCAGAGTCAGAGACAGAGACAGAGACAGAGACAGAGACAGAGACAGAGACAGAGACAGAGACAGAGACAGAGGTAGAGACAGAGACAGAGACAGAGACAGAGACAGAGACAGGGACAGAGACAGAGACAGAGACAGAGGAAGGGGCAGAGGAAGGGGCAGAGACGGAGACAGAGACAGAGTCAGAGTCAGAGTCAGAGTCAGAGTCAGAGACAGAGACAGAGACAGAGACAGAGACAGAGACAGAGACAGAGTCAGAGTCAGAGTCAGAGTCAGAGACAGAGACAGAGATAGAGACAGAGAGAGAAACAGAGACAGAGACAGAGACAGAGACAGAGACAGAGACAGAGACAGAGACAGAGACAGAGACAGAGACAGAGACAGAGACAGAGACAGAGACAGAGACAGAGACAGAGACAGAGACAGAGACAGAGACAGAGACAGAGACAGAGACAGAGACAGAGACAGAGACAGAGACAGAGACAGAGACAGAGACAGAGACAGAAACAGAGACAGGGACAGAGACAGAGACAGAGACAGAGTCAGAGTCAGAGTCAGAGTCAGAGTCAGAGTCAGAGTCAGAGTCAGAGTCAGAGTCAGAGACTGAGACAGAGACAGAGACAGAGGAAGGGGCAGAGGAAGGGGCAGAGACGGAGACAGAGTCAGAGTCAGAGACAGAGACAGAGACAGAGACAGAGGAATGGGCAGAGGAAGGGGCAGAGACGGAGACAGAGACAGAGACAGTGTCAGAGTCAGAGTCAGAGTCAGAGACAGAGACAGAGACAGAGACAGAGACAGAGACAGAGACAGAGACAGAGACAGAGACAGAGACAGAGACAGAGACAGAGACAGAGACAGAGACAGAGACAGAGTCAGAGTCAGAGACAGAGACAGAAATAGAGACAGAGACAGAAACAGAGACAGAGACAGAGACAGAGACAGAGACAGAGACAGAGACAGAGACAGAGACAGAGACAGAGACAGAGACAGAGACAGAGAGAGAGACAGAGACAGAGACAGAGACAGAGACAGAGACAGAGACAGAGATAGAGACAGAGACAGAAACAGAGACAGAGACAGAGACAGAGACAGAGACAGAGACAGAGTCAGAGTCAGAGTCAGAGACAGAGACAGAGACAGAGACAGAGACAGAGACAGAGACAGAGACAGAGACAGAGACAGAGGTAGAGACAGAGACAGAGACAGAGACAGAGACAGAGTCAGAGTCAGAGTCAGAATCAGAGTCAGAGTCAGAGTCAGAGTCAGAGTCAGAGACAGAGACAGAGACAGAGACAGAGAGAGAGACAGAGACAGAGACAGAGACAGAGACAGAGACAGAGACAGAGATAGAGACAGAGACAGAAACAGAGACAGAGACAGAGACAGAGACAGAGACAGAGACAGAGTCAGAGTCAGAGTCAGAGACAGAGACAGAGACAGAGACAGAGACAGAGACAGAGACAGAGACAGAGACAAAGACGGAGACAGAGACAGAGACAGAGACAGAGACAGAGACAGAGTCAGAGTCAGAGACAGAGACAGAAATAGAGGCAGAGACAGAAACAGAGACAGAGACAGAGACAGAGACAGAGACAGAGACAGAGACAGAGACAGAGACAGAGTCAGAGTCAGAGTCAGAATCAGAGTCAGAGTCAGAGTCAGAGTCAGAGTCAGAGTCAGAGTCAGAGTCAGAGTCAGAGACAGAGACAGAGACAGAGACAGAGTCAGAGTCAGAGACAGATGCAGAGGCTGAGGCACAGTCAGAGTCAGAGTCAGAGTCAGAGTCAGAGTCAGAGTCAGAGTCAGAGTCAGAGTCAGAGTCAGAGTCAGAGTCAGAGACAGAGACAGAGACAGAGACAGAGACAGAGACAGAGACGGAGACAGAGGTAGAGACAGAGACAGAGACAGAGACAGAGACAGAGACAGAGACAGAGACAGAGACAGAGACAGAGACAGAGACAGAGACAGAGACAGAGACAGAGACAGAGACAGAGACAGAGACAGAGACAGAGTCAGAGACAGAGACAGATGCAGAGGCTGAGGCACAGTCAGAGTCAGAGTCAGAGTCAGAGTCAGAGTCAGAGTCAGAGTCAGAGTCAGAGTCAGAGTCAGAGTCAGAGTCAGAGTCAGAGACAGAGGCAGAGACAGAGACAGAGACAGAGACAGAGACGGAGACAGAGGTAGAGACAGAGACAGAGACAGAGACAGAGACAGAGACAGAGACAGAGACAGAGACAGAGACAGAGACAGAGACAGAGACAGAGACAGAGACAGAGACAGAGACAGAGACAGAGACAGAGACAGAGACAGAGACAGAGACAGAGACAGAGACAGAGTCAGAGTCAGAGTCAGAGTCAGAGACAGAGACAGAGTCAGAGACAGAGACAGAGACAGATACAGAGGAAGGGGCAGCGGAAGGGGCAGAGACGGAGACAGAGACAGAGACAGAGTCAGAGTCAGAGACAGAGACAGAGACATAGTCAGAGTCAGAGTCAGAGACAGAGACAGAGACAGAGACAGAGACAGAGACAGAGACAGAGACAGAGACAGAGACAGAGACAGAGACAGAGACAGAGACAGAGACAGAGACAGAGACAGAGACAGAGACAGAGACAGAGACAGAGACAGAGACAGAGACAGAGACAGAGACAGAGACAGAGACAGAGACAGAGACAGAGACAGAGACAGAGACAGAGACAGAGACAGAGACAGAGACAGAGACAGAGACAGAGACAGAAACAGAGACAGAGACAGAGACAGAGACAGAGACAGAGTCAGAGTCAGAGTCAGAGTCAGAGTCAGATACAGAGGAAGGGGCAGAGGAAGGGGCAGAGACGGAGACAAAGACAGAGACAGAGTCAGAGTCAGAGACAGAGACAGAGACATAGTCAGAGTCAGAGTCAGAGACAGAGACAGAGACAGAGACAGAGACAGAGACAGAGACAGAGACAGAGACAGAGACAGAGACAGAGACAGAGACAGAGACAGAGACAGAGACAGAGACAGAGACAGAGACAGAGACAGAGACAGAGACAGAGACAGAGACAGAGACAGAGACAGAGACAGAGACAGAGACAGAGACAGAGACAGAGACAGAGACAGAGACAGAGACAGAGACAGAGACAGAGACAGAGACAGAGACAGAGACAGAGATAGAGACAGAGACAGAAACAGAGACAGAGACAGAGACAGAGACAGAGACAGAGACAGAGACAGAGACAGAGACAGAGACAGAGACAGAGACAGAGACAGAGTCAGAGTCAGAGTCAGAGACAGAGACAGATGCAGATGCAGAGGCTGAGGCACAGTCAGAGTCAGAGTCAGAGTCAGAGTCAGAGTCAGAGTCAGAGTCAGAGTCACAGACAGAGACAGAGACAGAGACAGAGGAAGGGGCAGAGGAAGGGGCAGAGACGGAGACAGAGACAGAGACAGAGTCAGAGTCAGAGTCAGAGTCAGAGTCAGAGACAGAGACAGAGACAGAGACAGAGACAGAGACAGAGACAGAGACAGAGACAGAGACAGAGACAGAGTCAGAGTCAGAGACAGAGACAGAAATAGAGACAGAGACAGAAACAGAGACAGAGACAGAGACAGAGACAGAGACAGAGACAGAGACAGAGACAGAGACAGAGACAGAGACAGAGACAGAGACAGAGACAGAGACAGAGACAGAGACAGAGACAGAGACAGAGACAGAGACAGAGACAGAGACAGAGACAGAGACAGAGTCAGAGTCAGAGTCAGAATCAGAGTCAGAGTCAGAGTCAGAGTCAGAGTCAGAGACTGAGACAGAGACAGAGACAGAGGAAGGGGCAGAGGAAGGGGCAGAGACGGAGACAGAGACAGAGACAGAGTCAGAGTCAGAGACAGAGACAGAGACAGAGACAGAGGAAGGGGCAGAGGAAGGGGCAGAGACGGAGACAGAGACAGAGACAGAGTCAGAGTCAGAGTCAGAGTCAGAGACAGAGACAGAGACAGAGACAGAGACAGAGACAGAGACAGAGACAGAGACAGAGACAGAGACAGAGACAGAGACAGAGACAGAGACAGAGACAGAGACAGAGACAGAGACAGAGTCAGAGTCAGAGACAGAGACAGAAATAGAGGCAGAGACAGAAACAGAGACAGAGACAGAGACAGAGACAGAGACAGAGTCAGAGTCAGAGTCAGAATCAGAGTCAGAGTCAGAGTCAGAGTCAGAGTCAGAGTCAGAGTCAGAGTCAGAGTCAGAGACAGAGACAGAGACAGAGACAGAGGAAGGGGCAGAGGAAGGGGCAGAGACGGAGACAGAGACAGAGACAGAGTCAGAGTCAGAGACAGAGACAGAGAGAGAGACAGAGACAGAGTCAGAGTCAGAGACAGATGCAGAGGCTGAGGCACAGTCAGAGTCAGAGTCAGAGTCAGAGTCAGAGTCAGAGTCAGAGTCAGAGTCAGAGTCAGAGTCAGAGTCAGAGACAGAGACAGAGACAGAGACAGAGACAGAGACAGAGACGGAGACAGAGGTAGAGACAGAGACAGAGACAGAGACAGAGACAGAGACAGAGACAGAGACAGAGACAGAGACAGAGACAGAGACAGAGACAGAGACAGAGACAGAGACAGAGACAGAGTCAGAGACAGAGACAGAGACAGAGACAGAGACAGAGACAGAGACAGAGACAGAGACAGAGACAGAGACAGAGACAGAGACAGAGACAGAGACAGAGACAGAGACAGAGACAGAAACAGAGACAGAGACAGAGACAGAGACAGAGACAGAGTCAGAGTCAGAGTCAGAGTCAGAGTCAGATACAGAGGAAGGGGCAGAGGAAGGGGCAGAGACGGAGACAAAGACAGAGACAGAGTCAGAGTCAGAGACAGAGACAGAGACATAGTCAGAGTCAGAGACAGAGTCAGAGTCAGAGTCAGAGACAGAGACAGAGACAGAGACAGAGTCAGAGTCAGAGTCAGAGACAGAGACAGAGACAGAGACAGAGACAGAGACAGAGACAGAGTCAGAGTCAGAGTCAGAGTCAGAGACAGAGACAGAGATAGAGACAGAGAGAGAAACAGAGACAGAGACAGAGACAGAGACAGAGACAGAGACAGAGACAGAGACAGAGACAGAGACAGAGACAGAGACAGAGACAGAGACAGAGACAGAGACAGAGACAGAGACAGAGACAGAGACAGAGACAGAGACAGAGACAGAGACAGAGACAGAGACAGAGACAGAGACAGAGACAGAGACAGAGACAGAGACAGAGACAGAGACAGAGACAGAGACAGAGACAGAGACAGAGACAGAGACAGAGACAGAGACAGAAACAGAGACAGAGACAGAGACAGAGACAGAGACAGAGTCAGAGTCAGAGTCAGAGTCAGAGTCAGAGTCAGAGTCAGAGTCAGAGTCAGAGTCAGAGTCAGAGTCAGAGTCAGAGTCAGAGTCAGAGTCAGAGACTGAGACAGAGACAGAGACAGAGGAAGGGGCAGAGGAAGGGGCAGAGACGGAGACAGAGTCAGAGTCAGAGACAGAGACAGAGACAGAGACAGAGACAGAGGAAGGGGCAGAGGAAGGGGCAGAGACGGAGACAGAGACAGAGACAGAGTCAGAGTCAGAGTCAGAGTCAGAGACAGAGACAGAGACAGAGACAGAGACAGAGACAGAGACAGAGACAGAGACAGAGACAGAGACAGAGACAGAGACAGAGACAGAGACAGAGACAGAGACAGAGACAGAGTCAGAGTCAGAGTCAGAGTCAGAGACAGAGACAGAGACAGAGACAGAGACAGAGACAGAGACAGAAACAGAGACAGAGACAGAGACAGAGACAGAGACAGAGTCAGAGTCAGAGTCAGAGTCAGAGTCAGATACAGAGGAAGGGGCAGAGGAAGGGGCAGAGACGGAGACAAAGACAGAGACAGAGTCAGAGTCAGAGACAGAGACAGAGACATAGTCAGAGTCAGAGACAGAGTCAGAGTCAGAGTCAGAGACAGAGACAGAGACAGAGACAGAGACAGAGTCAGAGTCAGAGTCAGAGACAGAGACAGAGACAGAGACAGAGACAGAGACAGAGACAGAGTCAGAGTCAGAGTCAGAGTCAGAGACAGAGACAGAGATAGAGACAGAGAGAGAAACAGAGACAGAGACAGAGACAGAGACAGAGACAGAGACAGAGACAGAGACAGAGACAGAGACAGAGACAGAGACAGAGACAGAGACAGAGACAGAGACAGAGACAGAGACAGAGACAGAGACAGAGACAGAGACAGAGACAGAGACAGAGACAGAGACAGAGACAGAGACAGAGACAGAGACAGAGACAGAGACAGAGACAGAGACAGAGACAGAGACAGAGACAGAGACAGAGACAGAGACAGAGACAGAAACAGAGACAGAGACAGAGACAGAGACAGAGACAGAGTCAGAGTCAGAGTCAGAGTCAGAGTCAGAGTCAGAGTCAGAGTCAGAGTCAGAGTCAGAGTCAGAGTCAGAGTCAGAGTCAGAGTCAGAGTCAGAGACTGAGACAGAGACAGAGACAGAGGAAGGGGCAGAGGAAGGGGCAGAGACGGAGACAGAGTCAGAGTCAGAGACAGAGACAGAGACAGAGACAGAGACAGAGGAAGGGGCAGAGGAAGGGGCAGAGACGGAGACAGAGACAGAGACAGAGTCAGAGTCAGAGTCAGAGTCAGAGACAGAGACAGAGACAGAGACAGAGACAGAGACAGAGACAGAGACAGAGACAGAGACAGAGACAGAGACAGAGACAGAGACAGAGACAGAGACAGAGACAGAGACAGAGTCAGAGTCAGAGACAGAGACAGAAATAGAGACAGAGACAGAAACAGAGACAGAGACAGAGACAGAGACAGAGACAGAGACAGAGACAGAGACAGAGACAGAGACAGAGACAGAGACAGAGACAGAGACAGAGACAGAGTCAGAGTCAGAGTCAGAATCAGAGTCAGAGTCAGAGTCAGAGTCAGAGACAGAGTCAGAGTCAGAGTCAGAGTCAGAGTCAGAGTCAGAGTCAGAGTCAGAGTCAGAGTCAGAGTCAGAGTCAGAGTCAGAGTCAGAGTCAGAGTCAGAGTCACAGACAGAGACAGAGACAGAGACAGAGGAAGGGGCAGAGACGGAGACAGAGACAGAGACAGAGTCAGAGTCAGAGTCAGAGTCAGAGACAGAGACAGAGACAGAGACAGAGACAGAGACAGAGACAGAGACAGAGACAGAGACAGAGACAGAGACAGAGACAGAGTCAGAGTCAGAGACAGAGACAGAAATAGAGACAGAGACAGAAACAGAGACAGAGACAGAGACAGAGACAGAGACAGAGACAGAGACAGAGACAGAGACAGAGACAGAGACAGAGACAGAGACAGAGACAGAGACAGAGACAGAGACAGAGTCAGAGTCAGAGTCAGAATCAGAGTCAGAGTCAGAGTCAGAGTCAGAGTCAGAGTCAGAGTCAGAGTCAGAGTCAGAGACAGAGACAGAGACAGAGACAGAGGAAGGGGCAGAGGAAGGGGCAGAGACGGAGACAGAGACAGAGACAGAGTCAGAGTCAGAGACAGAGACAGAGAGAGAGACAGAGACAGAGTCAGAGTCAGAGTCAGAGACAGAGACAGAGACAGAGACAGAGTCAGAGTCAGAGACAGAGACAGAGACAGAGACAGAGACAGAGTCAGAGACAGAGACAGATGCAGATGCAGAGGCTGAGGCACAGTCAGAGTCAGAGTCAGAGTCAGAGTCAGAGTCAGAGTCAGAGTCAGAGTCAGAGTCAGAGTCAGAGTCAGAGTCAGAGACAGAGACAGAGACAGAGACAGAGACAGAGACAGAGACAGAGACAGAGACAGAGACAGAGACAGAGACAGAGTCAGAGTCAGAGTCAGAATCAGAGACAGAGACAGAGACAGAGACAGAGTCAGAGACAGAGACAGAGACAGAGACAGAGAGAGAGACAGAGACAGAGACAGAGACAGAGACAGAGACAGAGACAGAGATAGAGACAGAGACAGAAACAGAGACAGAGACAGAGACAGAGACAGAGACAGAGACAGAGTCAGAGTCAGAGTCAGAGACAGAGACAGAGACAGAGACAGAGACAGAGACAGAGACAGAGACAGAGACAAAGACGGAGACAGAGACAGAGACAGAGACAGAGACAGAGACAGAGTCAGAGTCAGAGACAGAGACAGAAATAGAGGCAGAGACAGAAACAGAGACAGAGACAGAGACAGAGACAGAGACAGAGACAGAGACAGAGACAGAGACAGAGTCAGAGTCAGAGTCAGAATCAGAGTCAGAGTCAGAGTCAGAGTCAGAGTCAGAGTCAGAGTCAGAGTCAGAGTCAGAGACAGAGACAGAGACAGAGACAGAGTCAGAGTCAGAGACAGATGCAGAGGCTGAGGCACAGTCAGAGTCAGAGTCAGAGTCAGAGACAGAGACAGAGACAGAGACAGAGTCAGAGTCAGAGTCAGAGACAGAGACAGAGACAGAGACAGAGTCAGAGTCAGAGTCAGAGACAGAGACAGAGACAGAGACAGAGACAGAGACAGAGACAGAGTCAGAGTCAGAGTCAGAGTCAGAGACAGAGACAGAGACAGAGATAGAGACAGAGAGAGAAACAGAGACAGAGACAGAGACAGAGACAGAGACAGAGACAGAGACAGAGACAGAGACAGAGACAGAGACAGAGACAGAGACAGAGACAGAGACAGAGACAGAGACAGAGACAGAGACAGAGACAGAGACAGAGACAGAGACAGAGACAGAGACAGAGTCAGAGTCAGATTCAGAGACAGAGACAGATGCAGATGCAGAGGCTGAGGCACAGTCAGAGTCAGAGTCAGAGTCAGAGTCAGAGTCAGAGTCAGAGTCAGAGTCAGAGACAGAGTCAGAGTCAGAGACAGAGACAGAGTCAGAGTCAGAGTCAGAGTCAGAGACAGAGACAGAGACAGAGACAGAGACAGAGACAGAGACAGAGACAGAGACAGAGACAGAGACAGAGACAGAGACAGAGGTAGAGACAGAGACAGAGACAGAGACAGAGACAGAGACAGAGACAGAGACAGAGACAGAGACAGAGGAAGGGGCAGAGGAAGGGGCAGAGACAGAGACAGAGACAGAGACAGAGACAGAGACGGAGACAGAGGTAGAGTCAGAGTCAGAGTCAGAGTCAGAGTCAGAGTCAGAGTCAGAGTCAGAGACTGAGACAGAGACAGAGACAGAGGAAGGGGCAGAGGAAGGGGCAGAGACGGAGACAGAGACAGAGACAGAGTCAGAGTCAGAGACAGAGACAGAGACAGAGACAGAGGAAGGGGCAGAGGAAGGGGCAGAGACGGAGACAGAGACAGAGACAGAGTCAGAGTCAGAGTCAGAGTCAGAGACAGAGACAGAGACAGAGACAGAGACAGAGACAGAGACAGAGACAGAGACAGAGACAGAGACAGAGACAGAGACAGAGACAGAGACAGAGACAGAGACAGAGACAGAGACAGAGACAGAGACAGAGACAGAGACAGAGTCAGAGTCAGAGACAGAGACAGAAATAGAGGCAGAGACAGAAACAGAGACAGAGACAGAGACAGAGACAGAGACAGAGTCAGAGTCAGAGTCAGAATCAGAGTCAGAGTCAGAGTCAGAGTCAGAGTCAGAGTCAGAGTCAGAGTCAGAGTCAGAGACAGAGACAGAGACAGAGACAGAGGAAGGGGCAGAGGAAGGGGCAGAGACGGAGACAGAGACAGAGACAGAGTCAGAGTCAGAGACAGAGACAGAGAGAGAGACAGAGACAGAGTCAGAGTCAGAGACAGATGCAGAGGCTGAGGCACAGTCAGAGTCAGAGTCAGAGTCAGAGTCAGAGTCAGAGTCAGAGTCAGAGTCAGAGTCAGAGTCAGAGTCAGAGACAGAGACAGAGACAGAGACAGAGACAGAGACAGAGACGGAGACAGAGGTAGAGACAGAGACAGAGACAGAGACAGAGACAGAGACAGAGACAGAGACAGAGACAGAGACAGAGACAGAGACAGAGACAGAGACAGAGACAGAGACAGAGACAGAGTCAGAGACAGAGACAGAGACAGAGACAGAGACAGAGACAGAGACAGAGACAGAGACAGAGACAGAGACAGAGACAGAGACAGAGACAGAGACAGAGACAGAGACAGAGACAGAGACAGAAACAGAGACAGAGACAGAGACAGAGACAGAGACAGAGTCAGAGTCAGAGTCAGAGTCAGAGTCAGATACAGAGGAAGGGGCAGAGGAAGGGGCAGAGACGGAGACAAAGACAGAGACAGAGTCAGAGTCAGAGACAGAGACAGAGACATAGTCAGAGTCAGAGACAGAGTCAGAGTCAGAGTCAGAGACAGAGACAGAGACAGAGACAGAGTCAGAGTCAGAGTCAGAGACAGAGACAGAGACAGAGACAGAGACAGAGACAGAGACAGAGTCAGAGTCAGAGTCAGAGTCAGAGACAGAGACAGAGATAGAGACAGAGAGAGAAACAGAGACAGAGACAGAGACAGAGACAGAGACAGAGACAGAGACAGAGACAGAGACAGAGACAGAGACAGAGACAGAGACAGAGACAGAGACAGAGACAGAGACAGAGACAGAGACAGAGACAGAGACAGAGACAGAGACAGAGACAGAGACAGAGACAGAGACAGAGACAGAGACAGAGACAGAGACAGAGACAGAGACAGAGACAGAGACAGAGACAGAGACAGAGACAGAGACAGAGACAGAGACAGAGACAGAGACAGAAACAGAGACAGAGACAGAGACAGAGACAGAGACAGAGTCAGAGTCAGAGTCAGAGTCAGAGTCAGAGTCAGAGTCAGAGTCAGAGTCAGAGTCAGAGTCAGAGTCAGAGTCAGAGTCAGAGTCAGAGTCAGAGACTGAGACAGAGACAGAGACAGAGGAAGGGGCAGAGGAAGGGGCAGAGACGGAGACAGAGTCAGAGTCAGAGACAGAGACAGAGACAGAGACAGAGACAGAGGAAGGGGCAGAGGAAGGGGCAGAGACGGAGACAGAGACAGAGACAGAGTCAGAGTCAGAGTCAGAGTCAGAGACAGAGACAGAGACAGAGACAGAGACAGAGACAGAGACAGAGACAGAGACAGAGACAGAGACAGAGACAGAGACAGAGACAGAGACAGAGACAGAGACAGAGTCAGAGTCAGAGTCAGAGTCAGAGACAGAGACAGAGACAGAGACAGAGACAGAGACAGAGACAGAAACAGAGACAGAGACAGAGACAGAGACAGAGACAGAGTCAGAGTCAGAGTCAGAGTCAGAGTCAGATACAGAGGAAGGGGCAGAGGAAGGGGCAGAGACGGAGACAAAGACAGAGACAGAGTCAGAGTCAGAGACAGAGACAGAGACATAGTCAGAGTCAGAGACAGAGTCAGAGTCAGAGTCAGAGACAGAGACAGAGACAGAGACAGAGACAGAGTCAGAGTCAGAGTCAGAGACAGAGACAGAGACAGAGACAGAGACAGAGACAGAGACAGAGTCAGAGTCAGAGTCAGAGTCAGAGACAGAGACAGAGATAGAGACAGAGAGAGAAACAGAGACAGAGACAGAGACAGAGACAGAGACAGAGACAGAGACAGAGACAGAGACAGAGACAGAGACAGAGACAGAGACAGAGACAGAGACAGAGACAGAGACAGAGACAGAGACAGAGACAGAGACAGAGACAGAGACAGAGACAGAGACAGAGACAGAGACAGAGACAGAGACAGAGACAGAGACAGAGACAGAGACAGAGACAGAGACAGAGACAGAGACAGAAACAGAGACAGAGACAGAGACAGAGACAGAGACAGAGTCAGAGTCAGAGTCAGAGTCAGAGTCAGAGTCAGAGTCAGAGTCAGAGTCAGAGTCAGAGTCAGAGTCAGAGTCAGAGTCAGAGTCAGAGTCAGAGACTGAGACAGAGACAGAGACAGAGGAAGGGGCAGAGGAAGGGGCAGAGACGGAGACAGAGTCAGAGTCAGAGACAGAGACAGAGACAGAGACAGAGACAGAGGAAGGGGCAGAGGAAGGGGCAGAGACGGAGACAGAGACAGAGACAGAGTCAGAGTCAGAGTCAGAGTCAGAGACAGAGACAGAGACAGAGACAGAGACAGAGACAGAGACAGAGACAGAGACAGAGACAGAGACAGAGACAGAGACAGAGACAGAGACAGAGACAGAGACAGAGACAGAGTCAGAGTCAGAGACAGAGACAGAAATAGAGACAGAGACAGAAACAGAGACAGAGACAGAGACAGAGACAGAGACAGAGACAGAGACAGAGACAGAGACAGAGACAGAGACAGAGACAGAGACAGAGTCAGAGTCAGAGTCAGAATCAGAGTCAGAGTCAGAGTCAGAGTCAGAGACAGAGTCAGAGTCAGAGTCAGAGTCAGAGTCAGAGTCAGAGTCAGAGTCAGAGTCAGAGTCAGAGTCAGAGTCAGAGTCAGAGTCAGAGTCAGAGTCAGAGTCAGAGTCACAGACAGAGACAGAGACAGAGACAGAGGAAGGGGCAGAGGAAGGGGCAGAGACGGAGACAGAGACAGAGACAGAGTCAGAGTCAGAGTCAGAGTCAGAGACAGAGACAGAGACAGAGACAGAGACAGAGACAGAGACAGAGACAGAGACAGAGACAGAGACAGAGACAGAGTCAGAGTCAGAGACAGAGACAGAAATAGAGACAGAGACAGAAACAGAGACAGAGACAGAGACAGAGACAGAGACAGAGACAGAGACAGAGACAGAGACAGAGACAGAGACAGAGACAGAGACAGAGACAGAGACAGAGACAGAGTCAGAGTCAGAGTCAGAATCAGAGTCAGAGTCAGAGTCAGAGTCAGAGTCAGAGTCAGAGTCAGAGTCAGAGTCAGAGACAGAGACAGAGACAGAGACAGAGGAAGGGGCAGAGGAAGGGGCAGAGACGGAGACAGAGACAGAGACAGAGTCAGAGTCAGAGACAGAGACAGAGAGAGAGACAGAGACAGAGTCAGAGTCAGAGTCAGAGACAGAGACAGAGACAGAGACAGAGTCAGAGTCAGAGACAGAGACAGAGACAGAGACAGAGACAGAGTCAGAGACAGAGACAGATGCAGATGCAGAGGCTGAGGCACAGTCAGAGTCAGAGTCAGAGTCAGAGTCAGAGTCAGAGTCAGAGTCAGAGTCAGAGTCAGAGTCAGAGTCAGAGTCAGAGACAGAGACAGAGACAGAGACAGAGACAGAGACAGAGACAGAGACAGAGACAGAGACAGAGACAGAGACAGAGGTAGAGACAGAGACAGGGACAGAGACAGAGACAGAGACAGAGACAGAGACAGAGACAGAGACAGAGACAGAGACAGAGACAGAGACAGAGACAGAGACAGAGACAGAGACAGAGACAGAGACAGAGACAGAGACAGAGACAGAGACAGAGACAGAGACAGAGACAGAGACAGAGACAGAGACAGAGACAGAGACAGAGACAGAGACAGAGACAGAGACAGAGACAGAGACAGAGACAGAGACAGAGACAGAGACAGAGACAGAGACAGAGACAGAGACAGAGACTTAGACAGAGACAGAGACAGAGACAGAGACAGAGTCAGAGTCAGAGTCAGAGTCAGAGACAGAGACAGAGACAGAGACAGAGACAGAGACAGAGACAGAGACAGAGACAGAGACAGAGACAGAGGTAGAGACAGAGACAGAGACAGAGACAGGGACAGAGACAGAGACAGAGACAGAGACAGAGGAAGGGGCAGAGGAAGGGGCAGAGACGGAGACAGAGACAGAGTCAGAGTCAGAGTCAGAGTCAGAGTCAGAGACAGAGACAGAGACAGAGACAGAGACAGAGACAGAGACAGAGTCAGAGTCAGAGTCAGAGTCAGAGACAGAGACAGAGATAGAGACAGAGAGAGAAACAGAGACAGAGACAGAGACAGAGACAGAGACAGAGACAGAGACAGAGACAGAGACAGAGACAGAGACAGAGACAGAGACAGAGACAGAGACAGAGACAGAGACAGAGACAGAGACAGAGACAGAGACAGAGACAGAGACAGAGACAGAGACAGAGACAGAGACAGAGACAGAGACAGAGACAGAGACAGAGACAGAGACAGAGACAGAGACAGAGACAGAGACAGAGACAGAGACAGAGACAGAGACAGAGACAGAGACAGAGACAGAGACAGAGACAGAGACAGAGACAGAGACAGAGACAGAGACAGAAACAGAGACAGAGACAGAGACAGAGACAGAGACAGAGTCAGAGTCAGAGTCAGAGTCAGAGTCAGAGTCAGAGTCAGAGTCAGAGTCAGAGTCAGAGTCAGAGACAGAGTCAGAGTCAGAGTCAGAGTCAGAGTCAGAGTCAGAGTCAGAGTCAGAGTCAGAGTCAGAGACTGAGACAGAGACAGAGACAGAGGAAGGGGCAGAGGAAGGGGCAGAGACGGAGACAGAGTCAGAGTCAGAGACAGAGACAGAGACAGAGACAGAGACAGAGGAAGGGGCAGAGGAAGGGGCAGAGACGGAGACAGAGACAGAGACAGAGTCAGAGTCAGAGTCAGAGTCAGAGACAGAGACAGAGACAGAGACAGAGACAGAGACAGAGACAGAGACAGAGACAGAGACAGAGACAGAGACAGAGACAGAGACAGAGACAGAGACAGAGACAGAGACAGAGTCAGAGTCAGAGACAGAGACAGAAATAGAGACAGAGACAGAAACAGAGACAGAGACAGAGACAGAGACAGAGACAGAGACAGAGACAGAGACAGAGACAGAGACAGAGACAGAGACAGAGACAGAGTCAGAGTCAGAGTCAGAATCAGAGTCAGAGTCAGAGTCAGAGTCAGAGACAGAGTCAGAGTCAGAGTCAGAGTCAGAGTCAGAGTCAGAGTCAGAGTCAGAGTCAGAGTCAGAGTCAGAGTCAGAGTCAGAGTCAGAGTCAGAGTCAGAGTCACAGACAGAGACAGAGACAGAGACAGAGGAAGGGGCAGAGGAAGGGGCAGAGACGGAGACAGAGACAGAGACAGAGTCAGAGTCAGAGTCAGAGTCAGAGACAGAGACAGAGACAGAGACAGAGACAGAGACAGAGACAGAGACAGAGACAGAGACAGAGACAGAGACAGAGTCAGAGTCAGAGACAGAGACAGAAATAGAGACAGAGACAGAAACAGAGACAGAGACAGAGACAGAGACAGAGACAGAGACAGAGACAGAGACAGAGACAGAGACAGAGACAGAGACAGAGACAGAGACAGAGACAGAGTCAGAGTCAGAGTCAGAATCAGAGTCAGAGTCAGAGTCAGAGTCAGAGTCAGAGTCAGAGTCAGAGTCAGAGTCAGAGACAGAGACAGAGACAGAGACAGAGGAAGGGGCAGAGGAAGGGGCAGAGACGGAGACAGAGACAGAGACAGAGTCAGAGTCAGAGACAGAGACAGAGAGAGAGACAGAGACAGAGTCAGAGTCAGAGTCAGAGACAGAGACAGAGACAGAGACAGAGTCAGAGTCAGAGACAGAGACAGAGACAGAGACAGAGACAGAGTCAGAGACAGAGACAGATGCAGATGCAGAGGCTGAGGCACAGTCAGAGTCAGAGTCAGAGTCAGAGTCAGAGTCAGAGTCAGAGTCAGAGTCAGAGTCAGAGTCAGAGTCAGAGACAGAGACAGAGACAGAGACAGAGACAGAGACAGAGACAGAGACAGAGACAGAGACAGAGACAGAGACAGAGGTAGAGACAGAGACAGAGACAGAGACAGAGACAGAGACAGAGACAGAGACAGAGACAGAGACAGAGACAGAGACAGAGACAGAGACAGAGACAGAGACAGAGACAGAGACAGAGACAGAGACAGAGACAGAGACAGAGACAGAGACAGAGACAGAGACAGAGACAGAGACAGAGACAGAGACAGAGACAGAGACAGAGACAGAGACAGAGACAGAGACAGAGACAGAGACAGAGACAGAGACAGAGACAGAGACAGAGACTTAGACAGAGACAGAGACAGAGACAGAGACAGAGTCAGAGTCAGAGTCAGAGTCAGAGACAGAGACAGAGACAGAGACAGAGACAGAGACAGAGACAGAGACAGAGACAGAGACAGAGACAGAGGTAGAGACAGAGACAGAGACAGAGACAGGGACAGAGACAGAGACAGAGACAGAGACAGAGGAAGGGGCAGAGGAAGGGGCAGAGACGGAGACAGAGACAGAGTCAGAGTCAGAGTCAGAGTCAGAGTCAGAGACAGAGACAGAGACAGAGACAGAGACAGAGACAGAGACAGAGTCAGAGTCAGAGTCAGAGTCAGAGACAGAGACAGAGATAGAGACAGAGAGAGAAACAGAGACAGAGACAGAGACAGAGACAGAGACAGAGACAGAGACAGAGACAGAGACAGAGACAGAGACAGAGACAGAGACAGAGACAGAGACAGAGACAGAGACAGAGACAGAGACAGAGACAGAGACAGAGACAGAGACAGAGACAGAGACAGAGACAGAGACAGAGACAGAGACAGAGACAGAGACAGAGACAGAGACAGAGACAGAGACAGAGACAGAGACAGAGACAGAGACAGAGACAGAGACAGAGACAGAGACAGAGACAGAGACAGAGACAGAGACAGAGACAGAGACAGAGACAGAGACAGAGACAGAGACAGAGACAGAGACAGAGACAGAGACAGAGACAGAGACAGAGACAGAGACAGAGACAGAGACAGAGACAGAGACAGAGACAGAGACAGAGACAGAGACAGAGACAGAGACAGAGACAGAGACAGAGACAGAAACAGAGACAGAGACAGAGACAGAGACAGAGACAGAGTCAGAGTCAGAGTCAGAGTCAGAGTCAGAGTCAGAGTCAGAGTCAGAGTCAGAGTCAGAGTCAGAGACAGAGTCAGAGTCAGAGTCAGAGTCAGAGTCAGAGTCAGAGTCAGAGTCAGAGTCAGAGTCAGAGACTGAGACAGAGACAGAGACAGAGGAAGGGGCAGAGGAAGGGGCAGAGACGGAGACAGAGTCAGAGTCAGAGACAGAGACAGAGACAGAGACAGAGACAGAGGAAGGGGCAGAGGAAGGGGCAGAGACGGAGACAGAGACAGAGACAGAGTCAGAGTCAGAGTCAGAGTCAGAGACAGAGACAGAGACAGAGACAGAGACAGAGACAGAGACAGAGACAGAGACAGAGACAGAGACAGAGACAGAGACAGAGACAGAGACAGAGACAGAGACAGAGACAGAGTCAGAGTCAGAGACAGAGACAGAAATAGAGACAGAGACAGAAACAGAGACAGAGACAGAGACAGAGACAGAGACAGAGACAGAGACAGAGACAGAGACAGAGACAGAGACAGAGACAGAGACAGAGACAGAGTCAGAGTCAGAGTCAGAATCAGAGTCAGAGTCAGAGTCAGAGTCAGAGACAGAGTCAGAGTCAGAGTCAGAGTCAGAGTCAGAGTCAGAGTCAGAGTCAGAGTCAGAGTCAGAGTCAGAGTCAGAGTCAGAGTCAGAGTCAGAGTCAGAGTCACAGACAGAGACAGAGACAGAGACAGAGGAAGGGGCAGAGGAAGGGGCAGAGACGGAGACAGAGACAGAGACAGAGTCAGAGTCAGAGTCAGAGTCAGAGACAGAGACAGAGACAGAGACAGAGACAGAGACAGAGACAGAGACAGAGACAGAGACAGAGACAGAGACAGAGTCAGAGTCAGAGACAGAGACAGAAATAGAGACAGAGACAGAAACAGAGACAGAGACAGAGACAGAGACAGAGACAGAGACAGAGACAGAGACAGAGACAGAGACAGAGACAGAGACAGAGACAGAGACAGAGACAGAGTCAGAGTCAGAGTCAGAATCAGAGTCAGAGTCAGAGTCAGAGTCAGAGTCAGAGTCAGAGTCAGAGTCAGAGTCAGAGACAGAGACAGAGACAGAGACAGAGGAAGGGGCAGAGGAAGGGGCAGAGACGGAGACAGAGACAGAGACAGAGTCAGAGTCAGAGACAGAGACAGAGAGAGAGACAGAGACAGAGTCAGAGTCAGAGTCAGAGACAGAGACAGAGACAGAGACAGAGTCAGAGTCAGAGACAGAGACAGAGACAGAGACAGAGACAGAGTCAGAGACAGAGACAGATGCAGATGCAGAGGCTGAGGCACAGTCAGAGTCAGAGTCAGAGTCAGAGTCAGAGTCAGAGTCAGAGTCAGAGTCAGAGTCAGAGTCAGAGTCAGAGACAGAGACAGAGACAGAGACAGAGACAGAGACAGAGACAGAGACAGAGACAGAGACAGAGACAGAGACAGAGGTAG
>CAMAOC010000180.1:82500-105817 GCA_945859555.1 Megachile ligniseca
ACAGAGACAGAGACAGAGACAGAGACAGAGACAGAGACAGAGACAGAGACAGAGACAGAGACAGAGACAGAAACAGAGACAGAGACAGAGACAGAGACAGAGACAGAGTCAGAGTCAGAGTCAGAGTCAGAGTCAGAGTCAGAGTCAGAGTCAGAGTCAGAGTCAGAGTCAGAGTCAGAGTCAGAGTCAGAGTCAGAGTCAGAGACTGAGACAGAGACAGAGACAGAGGAAGGGGCAGAGGAAGGGGCAGAGACGGAGACAGAGTCAGAGTCAGAGACAGAGACAGAGACAGAGACAGAGACAGAGGAAGGGGCAGAGGAAGGGGCAGAGACGGAGACAGAGACAGAGACAGAGTCAGAGTCAGAGTCAGAGTCAGAGACAGAGACAGAGACAGAGACAGAGACAGAGACAGAGACAGAGACAGAGACAGAGACAGAGACAGAGACAGAGATAGAGACAGAGACAGAGTCAGAGTCAGAGTCAGAGTCAGAGACAGAGACAGAGACAGAGACAGAGACAGAGACAGAGACAGAAACAGAGACAGAGACAGAGACAGAGACAGAGACAGAGTCAGAGTCAGAGTCAGAGTCAGAGTCAGATACAGAGGAAGGGGCAGAGGAAGGGGCAGAGACGGAGACAAAGACAGAGACAGAGTCAGAGTCAGAGACAGAGACAGAGACATAGTCAGAGTCAGAGACAGAGTCAGAGTCAGAGTCAGAGACAGAGACAGAGACAGAGACAGAGACAGAGTCAGAGTCAGAGTCAGAGACAGAGACAGAGACAGAGACAGAGACAGAGACAGAGACAGAGTCAGAGTCAGAGTCAGAGTCAGAGACAGAGACAGAGATAGAGACAGAGAGAGAAACAGAGACAGAGACAGAGACAGAGACAGAGACAGAGACAGAGACAGAGACAGAGACAGAGACAGAGACAGAGACAGAGACAGAGACAGAGACAGAGACAGAGACAGAGACAGAGACAGAGACAGAGACAGAGACAGAGACAGAGACAGAGACAGAGACAGAGACAGAGACAGAGACAGAGACAGAGACAGAGACAGAGACAGAGACAGAGACAGAGACAGAGACAGAGACAGAGACAGAGACAGAGACAGAGACAGAGACAGAGACAGAAACAGAGACAGAGACAGAGACAGAGACAGAGACAGAGTCAGAGTCAGAGTCAGAGTCAGAGTCAGAGTCAGAGTCAGAGTCAGAGTCAGAGTCAGAGTCAGAGTCAGAGTCAGAGTCAGAGACTGAGACAGAGACAGAGACAGAGGAAGGGGCAGAGGAAGGGGCAGAGACGGAGACAGAGTCAGAGTCAGAGACAGAGACAGAGACAGAGACAGAGACAGAGGAAGGGGCAGAGGAAGGGGCAGAGACGGAGACAGAGACAGAGACAGAGACAGAGACAGAGACAGAGACAGAGACAGAGACAGAGACAGAGACAGAGACAGAGACAGAGACAGAGACAGAGACAGAGACAGAGACAGAGACAGAGACAGAGACAGAGACAGAGACAGAGACAGAGACAGAGACAGAGACAGAGACAGAGACAGAGACAGAGACAGAGACAGAGACAGAGACAGAGACAGAGACAGAGACAGAGACAGAAACAGAGACAGAGACAGAGACAGAGACAGAGACAGAGTCAGAGTCAGAGTCAGAGTCAGAGTCAGAGTCAGAGTCAGAGTCAGAGTCAGAGTCAGAGTCAGAGTCAGAGTCAGAGTCAGAGTCAGAGTCAGAGTCAGAGACTGAGACAGAGACAGAGACAGAGACAGAGGAAGGGGCAGAGGAAGGGGCAGAGACGGAGACAGAGTCAGAGTCAGAGACAGAGACAGAGACAGAGACAGAGACAGAGGAAGGGGCAGAGGAAGGGGCAGAGACGGAGACAGAGACAGAGACAGAGTCAGAGTCAGAGTCAGAGTCAGAGACAGAGTCAGAGACAGAGACAGAGACAGAGACAGAGACAGAGACAGAGACAGAGACAGAGACAGAGACAGAGACAGAGACAGAGACAGAGACAGAGACAGAGACAGAGACAGAGACAGAGACAGAGACAGAGACAGAGTCAGAGTCAGAGACAGAGACAGAAATAGAGACAGAGACAGAAACAGAGACAGAGACAGAGACAGAGACAGAGACAGAGACAGAGACAGAGACAGAGACAGAGACAGAGACAGAGACAGAGACAGAGACAGAGTCAGAGTCAGAGTCAGAATCAGAGTCAGAGTCAGAGTCAGAGTCAGAGTCAGAGACAGAGACAGAGACAGAGTCAGAGTCAGAGTCAGAGTCAGAGTCAGAGTCAGAGTCAGAGACAGAGACAGAGACAGAGACAGATACAGAGGAAGGGGCAGAGGAAGGGGCAGAGACGGAGACAGAGACAGAGACAGAGTCAGAGTCAGAGACAGAGACAGAGACATAGTCAGAGTCAGAGTCAGAGACAGAGACAGAGACAGAGACAGAGACAGAGACAGAGACAGAGACAGAGACAGAGACAGAGACAGAGACAGAGACAGAGACAGAGATAGAGACAGAGACAGAAACAGAGACAGAGACAGAGACAGAGACAGAGACAGAGACAGAGACAGAGACAGAGACAGAGACAGAGACAGAGACAGAGACAGAGACAGAGACAGAGTCAGAGTCAGATTCAGAGACAGAGACAGATGCAGATGCAGAGGCTGAGGCACAGTCAGAGTCAGAGTCAGAGTCAGAGTCAGAGTCAGAGTCAGAGTCAGAGTCAGAGACAGAGTCAGAGTCAGAGTCAGAGTCAGAGTCAGAGTCAGAGTCAGAGTCAGAGTCAGAGTCAGAGTCAGAGTCAGAGTCACAGACAGAGACAGAGACAGAGACAGAGTCAGAGTCAGAGTCAGAGTCAGAGTCAGAGTCAGAGTCAGAGTCAGAGTCAGAGTCAGAGTCAGAGTCAGAGTCAGAGTCAGAGTCAGAGTCAGAGTCAGAGTGAGAGTCAGAGTCAGAGTCAGAGTCAGAGTCAGAGTCAGAGTCAGAGTCAGAGTCAGAGTCAGAGTCAGAGTCAGAGACAGAGACAGAGACAGAGACAGAGACAGAGACAGAGACAGAGACAGAGACAGAGACAGAGACAGAGGTAGAGACAGAGACAGAGACAGAGACAGAGACAGAGACAGAGACAGAGACAGAGACAGAGACAGAGACAGAGACAGAGACAGAGACAGAGACAGAGACAGAGACAGAGACAGAGACAGAGACAGAGACAGAGACAGAGACAGAGACAGAGACAGAGTCAGAGTCAGAGTCAGAATCAGAGTCAGAGTCAGAGTCAGAGTCAGAGTCAGAGTCAGAGTCAGAGTCAGAGTCAGAGACAGAGACAGAGACAGAGTCAGAGTCAGAGTCACAGACAGAGACAGAGACAGAGACAGAGGAAGGGGCAGAGGAAGGGGTAGAGACGGAGACAGAGACAGAGACAGAGTCAGAGTCAGAGTCAGAGTCAGAGACAGAGACAGAGACAGAGACAGAGACAGAGACAGAGACAGAGACAGAGACAGAGACAGAGTCAGAGTCAGAGACAGAGACAGAAATAGAGACAGAGACAGAAACAGAGACAGAGACAGAGACAGAGACAGAGACAGAGACAGAGACAGAGACAGAGACAGAGACAGAGACAGAGACAGAGACAGAGACAGAGACAGAGACAGATACAGAGTCAGAGTCAGAGTCAGAATCAGAGTCAGAGTCAGAGTCAGAGTCAGAGTCAGAGTCAGAGTCAGAGTCAGAGTCAGAGACAGAGACAGAGACAGAGACAGAGGAAGGGGCAGAGGAAGGGGCAGAGACGGAGACAGAGACAGAGACAGAGTCAGAGTCAGAGACAGAGACAGAGACAGAGAGAGAGACAGAGACAGAGTCAGAGTCAGAGACAGAGACAGAAATAGAGACAGAGACAGAGACAGAGACAGAGACAGAGACAGAGACAGAGACAGAGACAGAGACAGAGACAGAGACAGAGACAGAGACAGAGACAGAGACAGAGACAGAGACAGAGATAGAGACAGAGACAGAAACAGAGACAGAGACAGAGACAGAGACAGAGACAGAGACAGAGACAGAGACAGAGACAGAGACAGAGACAGAGACAGAGACAGAGACAGAGACAGAGTCAGAGTCAGAGTCAGAGACAGAGACAGATGCAGATGCAGAGGCTGAGGCACAGTCAGAGTCAGAGTCAGAGTCAGAGTCAGAGTCAGAGTCAGAGTCAGAGTCAGAGTCAGAGTCAGAGTCAGAGTCAGAGACAGAGTCAGAGTCAGAGTCAGAGTCAGAGTCAGAGTCAGAGTCAGAGTCAGAGTCAGAGTCAGAGTCAGAGTCAGAGTCAGAGTCAGAGTCACAGACAGAGACAGAGACAGAGACAGAGGAAGGGGCAGAGGAAGGGGCAGAGACGGAGACAGAGACAGAGACAGAGTCAGAGTCAGAGTCAGAGTCAGAGACAGAGACAGAGACAGAGACAGAGACAGAGACAGAGACAGAGACAGAGACAGAGACAGAGACAGAGACAGAGACAGAGACAGAGACAGAGACAGAGACAGAGTCAGAGTCAGAGACAGAGACAGAAATAGAGACAGAGACAGAAACAGAGACAGAGACAGAGACAGAGACAGAGACAGAGACAGAGACAGAGACAGAGACAGAGACAGAGACAGAGACAGAGTCAGAGTCAGAGTCAGAATCAGAGTCAGAGTCAGAGTCAGAGTCAGAGTCAGAGTCAGAGTCAGAGTCAGAGTCAGAGACAGAGACAGAGACAGAGTCAGAGTCAGAGTCACAGACAGAGACAGAGACAGAGACAGAGGAAGGGGCAGAGGAAGGGGCAGAGACGGAGACAGAGACAGAGACAGAGTCAGAGTCAGAGTCAGAGTCAGAGACAGAGACAGAGACAGAGACAGAGACAGAGACAGAGACAGAGACAGAGACAGAGACAGAGACAGAGACAGAGACAGAGACAGAGTCAGAGTCAGAGACAGAGACAGAAATAGAGACAGAGACAGAAACAGAGACAGAGACAGAGACAGAGACAGAGACAGAGACAGAGACAGAGACAGAGACAGAGACAGAGACAGAGACAGAGACAGAGACAGAGTCAGAGTCAGAGTCAGAATCAGAGTCAGAGTCAGAGTCAGAGTCAGAGTCAGAGTCAGATTCAGAGTCAGAGTCAGAGACAGAGACAGAGACAGAGACAGAGGAAGGGGCAGAGGAAGGGGCAGAGACGGAGACAGAGACAGAGACAGAGTCAGAGTCAGAGACAGAGACAGAGAGAGAGACAGAGACAGAGTCAGAGTCAGAGACAGAGACAGAAATAGAGACAGAGACAGAAACAGAGACAGAGACAGAGACAGAGACAGAGACAGATACAGAGACAGAGACAGAGTCAGAGTCAGAGTCAGAATCAGAGTCAGAGTCAGAGTCAGATTCAGAGTCAGAGTCAGAGTCAGAGTCAGAGTCAGAGACAGAGACAGAGACAGAGACAGAGACGGAGACAGAGGTAGAGACAGAGACAGAGACAGAGACAGAGACAGAGACAGAGACAGAGACAGAGACAGAGACAGAGACAGAGACAGAGACAGAGACAGAGACAGAGACAGAGTCAGAGACAGAGACAGAGACAGAGACAGAGACAGAGACAGAGACAGAGACAGAGACAGAGACAGAGACAGAGACAGAGACAGAGACAGAGACAGAGACAGAGACAGAGACAGAAACAGAGACAGAGACAGAGACAGAGACAGAGACAGAGTCAGAGTCAGAGTCAGAGTCAGAGTCAGATACAGAGGAAGGGGCAGAGGAAGGGGCAGAGACGGAGACAAAGACAGAGACAGAGTCAGAGTCAGAGACAGAGACAGAGACATAGTCAGAGTCAGAGACAGAGTCAGAGTCAGAGTCAGAGACAGAGACAGAGACAGAGACAGAGTCAGAGTCAGAGTCAGAGACAGAGACAGAGACAGAGACAGAGACAGAGACAGAGACAGAGTCAGAGTCAGAGTCAGAGTCAGAGACAGAGACAGAGATAGAGACAGAGAGAGAAACAGAGACAGAGACAGAGACAGAGACAGAGACAGAGACAGAGACAGAGACAGAGACAGAGACAGAGACAGAGACAGAGACAGAGACAGAGACAGAGACAGAGACAGAGACAGAGACAGAGACAGAGACAGAGACAGAGACAGAGACAGAGACAGAGACAGAGACAGAGACAGAGACAGAGACAGAGACAGAGACAGAGACAGAGACAGAGACAGAGACAGAGACAGAGACAGAGACAGAGACAGAGACAGAAACAGAGACAGAGACAGAGACAGAGACAGAGACAGAGTCAGAGTCAGAGTCAGAGTCAGAGTCAGAGTCAGAGTCAGAGTCAGAGTCAGAGTCAGAGTCAGAGTCAGAGTCAGAGTCAGAGTCAGAGTCAGAGACTGAGACAGAGACAGAGACAGAGGAAGGGGCAGAGGAAGGGGCAGAGACGGAGACAGAGTCAGAGTCAGAGACAGAGACAGAGACAGAGACAGAGACAGAGGAAGGGGCAGAGGAAGGGGCAGAGACGGAGACAGAGACAGAGACAGAGTCAGAGTCAGAGTCAGAGTCAGAGACAGAGACAGAGACAGAGACAGAGACAGAGACAGAGACAGAGACAGAGACAGAGACAGAGACAGAGACAGAGATAGAGACAGAGACAGAGTCAGAGTCAGAGTCAGAGTCAGAGACAGAGACAGAGACAGAGACAGAGACAGAGACAGAGACAGAAACAGAGACAGAGACAGAGACAGAGACAGAGACAGAGTCAGAGTCAGAGTCAGAGTCAGAGTCAGATACAGAGGAAGGGGCAGAGGAAGGGGCAGAGACGGAGACAAAGACAGAGACAGAGTCAGAGTCAGAGACAGAGACAGAGACATAGTCAGAGTCAGAGACAGAGTCAGAGTCAGAGTCAGAGACAGAGACAGAGACAGAGACAGAGACAGAGTCAGAGTCAGAGTCAGAGACAGAGACAGAGACAGAGACAGAGACAGAGACAGAGACAGAGTCAGAGTCAGAGTCAGAGTCAGAGACAGAGACAGAGATAGAGACAGAGAGAGAAACAGAGACAGAGACAGAGACAGAGACAGAGACAGAGACAGAGACAGAGACAGAGACAGAGACAGAGACAGAGACAGAGACAGAGACAGAGACAGAGACAGAGACAGAGACAGAGACAGAGACAGAGACAGAGACAGAGACAGAGACAGAGACAGAGACAGAGACAGAGACAGAGACAGAGACAGAGACAGAGACAGAGACAGAGACAGAGACAGAGACAGAGACAGAGACAGAGACAGAGACAGAGACAGAGACAGAGACAGAGACAGAGACAGAGACAGAGACAGAGACAGAGACAGAGACAGAGACAGAAACAGAGACAGAGACAGAGACAGAGACAGAGACAGAGTCAGAGTCAGAGTCAGAGTCAGAGTCAGAGTCAGAGTCAGAGTCAGAGTCAGAGTCAGAGTCAGAGTCAGAGTCAGAGTCAGAGACTGAGACAGAGACAGAGACAGAGACAGAGGAAGGGGCAGAGGAAGGGGCAGAGACGGAGACAGAGTCAGAGTCAGAGACAGAGACAGAGACAGAGACAGAGACAGAGGAAGGGGCAGAGGAAGGGGCAGAGACGGAGACAGAGACAGAGACAGAGACAGAGACAGAGACAGAGACAGAGACAGAGACAGAGACAGAGACAGAGACAGAGACAGAGACAGAGACAGAGACAGAGACAGAGACAGAGACAGAGACAGAGACAGAGACAGAGACAGAGACAGAGACAGAGACAGAGACAGAGACAGAGACAGAGACAGAGACAGAGACAGAGACAGAGACAGAAACAGAGACAGAGACAGAGACAGAGACAGAGACAGAGTCAGAGTCAGAGTCAGAGTCAGAGTCAGAGTCAGAGTCAGAGTCAGAGTCAGAGTCAGAGTCAGAGTCAGAGTCAGAGTCAGAGTCAGAGTCAGAGTCAGAGACTGAGACAGAGACAGAGACAGAGACAGAGGAAGGGGCAGAGGAAGGGGCAGAGACGGAGACAGAGTCAGAGTCAGAGACAGAGACAGAGACAGAGACAGAGACAGAGGAAGGGGCAGAGGAAGGGGCAGAGACGGAGACAGAGACAGAGACAGAGTCAGAGTCAGAGTCAGAGTCAGAGACAGAGTCAGAGACAGAGACAGAGACAGAGACAGAGACAGAGACAGAGACAGAGACAGAGACAGAGACAGAGACAGAGACAGAGACAGAGACAGAGACAGAGACAGAGACAGAGACAGAGACAGAGACAGAGACAGAGTCAGAGTCAGAGACAGAGACAGAAATAGAGACAGAGACAGAAACAGAGACAGAGACAGAGACAGAGACAGAGACAGAGACAGAGACAGAGACAGAGACAGAGACAGAGACAGAGACAGAGACAGAGTCAGAGTCAGAGTCAGAATCAGAGTCAGAGTCAGAGTCAGAGTCAGAGTCAGAGACAGAGACAGAGACAGAGTCAGAGTCAGAGTCAGAGTCAGAGTCAGAGTCAGAGTCAGAGACAGAGACAGAGACAGAGACAGATACAGAGGAAGGGGCAGAGGAAGGGGCAGAGACGGAGACAGAGACAGAGACAGAGTCAGAGTCAGAGACAGAGACAGAGACATAGTCAGAGTCAGAGTCAGAGACAGAGACAGAGACAGAGACAGAGACAGAGACAGAGACAGAGACAGAGACAGAGACAGAGACAGAGACAGAGACAGAGACAGAGATAGAGACAGAGACAGAAACAGAGACAGAGACAGAGACAGAGACAGAGACAGAGACAGAGACAGAGACAGAGACAGAGACAGAGACAGAGACAGAGACAGAGACAGAGTCAGAGTCAGATTCAGAGACAGAGACAGATGCAGATGCAGAGGCTGAGGCACAGTCAGAGTCAGAGTCAGAGTCAGAGTCAGAGTCAGAGTCAGAGTCAGAGTCAGAGACAGAGTCAGAGTCAGAGTCAGAGTCAGAGACAGAAATAGAGACAGAGACAGAGACAGAGACAGAGACAGAGACAGAGACAGAGACAGAGACAGAGACAGAGACAGAGACAGAGACAGAGACAGAGACAGAGACAGAGACAGAAATAGAGACAGAGACAGAAACAGAGACAGAGACAGAGACAGAGACAGAGACAGAGACAGAGACAGAGACAGAGACAGAGACAGAGACAGAGACAGAGACAGATACAGAGTCAGAGTCAGAGTCAGAATCAGAGTCAGAGTCAGAGTCAGAGTCAGAGTCAGAGTCAGAGTCAGAGTCAGAGTCAGAGACAGAGACAGAGACAGAGACAGAGGAAGGGGCAGAGGAAGGGGCAGAGACGGAGACAGAGACAGAGACAGAGTCAGAGTCAGAGACAGAGACAGAGACAGAGAGAGAGACAGAGACAGAGTCAGAGTCAGAGACAGAGACAGAAATAGAGACAGAGACAGAGACAGAGACAGAGACAGAGACAGAGACAGAGACAGAGACAGAGACAGAGACAGAGACAGAGACAGAGACAGAGACAGAGACAGAGATAGAGACAGAGACAGAAACAGAGACAGAGACAGAGACAGAGACAGAGACAGAGACAGAGACAGAGACAGAGACAGAGACAGAGACAGAGACAGAGACAGAGACAGAGTCAGAGTCAGAGTCAGAGACAGAGACAGATGCAGATGCAGAGGCTGAGGCACAGTCAGAGTCAGAGTCAGAGTCAGAGTCAGAGTCAGAGTCAGAGTCAGAGTCAGAGTCAGAGTCAGAGTCAGAGTCAGAGACAGAGTCAGAGTCAGAGTCAGAGTCAGAGTCAGAGTCAGAGTCAGAGTCAGAGTCAGAGTCAGAGTCAGAGTCAGAGTCAGAGTCAGAGTCACAGACAGAGACAGAGACAGAGACAGAGGAAGGGGCAGAGGAAGGGGCAGAGACGGAGACAGAGACAGAGACAGAGTCAGAGTCAGAGTCAGAGTCAGAGACAGAGACAGAGACAGAGACAGAGACAGAGACAGAGACAGAGACAGAGACAGAGACAGAGACAGAGACAGAGACAGAGACAGAGACAGAGACAGAGACAGAGTCAGAGTCAGAGACAGAGACAGAAATAGAGACAGAGACAGAAACAGAGACAGAGACAGAGACAGAGACAGAGACAGAGACAGAGACAGAGACAGAGACAGAGACAGAGACAGAGACAGAGTCAGAGTCAGAGTCAGAATCAGAGTCAGAGTCAGAGTCAGAGTCAGAGTCAGAGTCAGAGTCAGAGTCAGAGTCAGAGACAGAGACAGAGACAGAGTCAGAGTCAGAGTCACAGACAGAGACAGAGACAGAGACAGAGGAAGGGGCAGAGGAAGGGGCAGAGACGGAGACAGAGACAGAGACAGAGTCAGAGTCAGAGTCAGAGTCAGAGACAGAGACAGAGACAGAGACAGAGACAGAGACAGAGACAGAGACAGAGACAGAGACAGAGACAGAGACAGAGACAGAGACAGAGTCAGAGTCAGAGACAGAGACAGAAATAGAGACAGAGACAGAAACAGAGACAGAGACAGAGACAGAGACAGAGACAGAGACAGAGACAGAGACAGAGACAGAGACAGAGACAGAGACAGAGACAGAGACAGAGACAGAGTCAGAGTCAGAGTCAGAATCAGAGTCAGAGTCAGAGTCAGAGTCAGAGTCAGAGTCAGATTCAGAGTCAGAGTCAGAGACAGAGACAGAGACAGAGACAGAGGAAGGGGCAGAGGAAGGGGCAGAGACGGAGACAGAGACAGAGACAGAGTCAGAGTCAGAGACAGAGACAGAGAGAGAGACAGAGACAGAGTCAGAGTCAGAGACAGAGACAGAAATAGAGACAGAGACAGAAACAGAGACAGAGACAGAGACAGAGACAGAGACAGATACAGAGACAGAGACAGAGTCAGAGTCAGAGTCAGAATCAGAGTCAGAGTCAGAGTCAGATTCAGAGTCAGAGTCAGAGTCAGAGTCAGAGTCAGAGACAGAGACAGAGACAGAGACAGAGACAGAGACAGAGGTAGAGACAGAGACAGAGACAGAGACAGAGACAGAGACAGAGACAGAGACAGAGACAGAGACAGAGACAGAGACAGAGACAGAGACAGAGTCAGAGTCAGAGTCAGAGTCAGAGACAGAGACAGAGACAGAGACAGAGACAGAGACAGAGACAGAGACAGAGACAGAGACAGAGTCAGAGACAGAGACAGATGCAGATGCAGAGGCTGAGGCACAGTCAGAGTCAGAGTCACAGTCAGAGTCAGAGTCAGAGTCAGAGTCAGAGTCAGAGTCAGAGTCAGAGTCAGAGTCAGAGTCAGAGACAGAGACAGAGACAGAGACAGAGACAGAGACAGAGACAGAGACAGAGACAGAGACAGAGACAGAGACAGAGACAGAGACAGAGACAGAGATAGAGACAGAGACAGAGACAGAAACAGAGACAGAGACAGAGACAGAGACAGAGACAGAGACAGAGACAGAGACAGAGACAGAGACAGAGACAGAGACAGAGACAGAGACAGAGTCAGAGTCAGAGTCAGAGACAGAGACAGATGCAGATGCAGATGCAGAGGCTGAGGCACAGTCAGAGTCAGAGTCAGAGTCAGAGTCAGAGTCAGAGTCAGAGTCAGAGTCAGAGTCAGAGTCAGAGTCAGAGTCAGAGTCAGAGACAGAGTCAGAGTCAGAGTCAGAGTCAGAGTCAGAGTCAGAGTCAGAGTCAGAGTCAGAGACAGAGAGAGAGACAGAGACAGAGTCAGAGTCAGAGTCAGAGACAGAGACAGAGACAGAGACAGAGTCAGAGTCAGAGACAGAGACAGAGACAGAGACAGAGACAGAGACAGAGACAGAGTCAGAGTCAGAGTCAGAGACAGAGACAGAGACAGAGACAGAGTCAGAGTCAGAGACAGAGACAGAGACAGAGACAGAGGTAGAGACAGAGACAGAGACAGAGACAGAGACAGAGACAGAGACAGAGACAGAGACAGAGACAGAGACAGAGACAGAGACAGAGACAGAGACAGAGACAGAGACAGAGACAGAGACAGAGACAGAGACAGAGACAGAGACAGAGGTAGAGACAGAGACAGAGACAGAGACAGAGACAGAGACAGAGACAGAGACAGAGACAGAGGAAGGGGCAGAGGAAGGGGCAGAGACGGAGACAGAGACAGGGTCAGAGTCAGAGTCAGAGTCAGAGTCAGAGACAGAGACAGAGACAGAGACAGAGACAGAGACAGAGACAGAGTCAGAGTCAGAGTCAGAGTCAGAGACAGAGACAGAGATAGAGACAGAGAGAGAAACAGAGACAGAGACAGAGACAGAGACAGAGACAGAGACAGAGACAGAGACAGAGACAGAGACAGAGACAGAGACAGAGACAGAGACAGAGGCAGAGACAGAGACAGAGACAGAGACAGAGACAGAGACAGAGACAGAGACAGAAACAGAGACAGAGACAGAGACAGAGACAGAGACAGAGACAGAGTCAGAGTCAGAGTCAGAGTCAGAGTCAGAGTCAGAGTCAGAGTCAGAGTCAGAGTCAGAGACTGAGACAGAGACAGAGACAGAGGAAGGGGCAGAGGAAGGGGCAGAGACGGAGACAGAGTCAGAGTCAGAGACAGAGACAGAGACAGAGTCAGAGTCAGAGTCAGAGTCAGAGTCAGAGTCAGAGTCAGAGTCAGAGTCAGAGTCAGAGTCAGAGTCAGAGTCAGAGTCAGAATCAGAGTCAGAGTCAGAGTCAGAGTCAGAGTCAGAGTCAGAGTCAGAGTCAGAGTCAGAGTCAGAGTCAGAGTCAGAGTCAGAGACTGAGACAGAGACAGAGACAGAGGAAGGGGCAGAGGAAGGGGCAGAGACGGAGACAGAGTCAGAGTCAGAGACAGAGACAGAGACAGAGGTAGAGACAGAGACAGAGACAGAGACAGAGACAGGGACAGAGACAGAGTCAGAGTCAGAGTCAGAGTCAGAGTCAGAGTCAGAGTCAGAGTCAGAGTCAGAGACAGAGACAGAGACAGATACAGAGGAAGGGGCAGAGGAAGGGGCAGAGACGGAGACAGAGACAGAGACAGAGTCAGAGTCAGAGACAGAGACAGAGACAGAGACAGAGACAGAGACAGAGTCAGAGTCAGAGTCAGAGACAGAGACAGAGACAGAGTCAGAGTCAGAGACAGAGACAGAGACAGAGACAGAGACAGAGACAGAGGTAGAGACAGAGACAGAGACAGAGACAGAGACAGAGACAGAGACAGAGACAGAGAAAGAGTCAGAGTCAGAGTCAGAGGCAGAGACAGAGACAGAGACAGAGACAGAGACAGAGACAGAGACAGAGACAGAGACGGAGACAGAGACAGAGACAGAGACAGAGACAGAGACAGAGACAGAGACAGAGACAGAGACAGAGACAGAGTCAGAGACAGAGACAGAGACAGAGACAGAGACAGAGACAGAGACAGAGACAGAGTCAGAGTCAGAGTCAGAGACAGAGTCAGAGTCAGAGTCAGAATCAGAGTCAGAGTCAGAGTCAGAGTCAGAGTCAGAGTCAGAGTCAGAGTCAGAGTCAGAGTCAGAGACAGAGACAGAGACAGAGACAGAGGAAGGGGCAGAGGAAGGGGCAGAGACGGAGACAGAGACAGAGACAGAGTCAGAGTCAGAGACAGAGACAGAGAGAGAGACAGAGACAGAGTCAGAGTCAGAGTCAGAGACAGAGACAGAGACAGAGACAGAGACAGAGTCAGAGTCAGAGACAGAGACAGAGACAGAGACAGAGACAGAGACAGAGACAGAGTCAGAGTCAGAGTCAGAGACAGAGACAGAGACAGAGACAGAGTCAGAGTCAGAGACAGAGACAGAGACAGAGACAGAGACAGAGACAGAGGTAGAGACAGAGACAGAGACAGAGACAGAGACAGAGACAGAGACAGAGACAGAGACAGAGACAGAGACAGAGACAGAGACAGAGACAGAGACAGAGACAGAGACAGAGACAGAGACAGAGTCAGAGTCAGAGTCAGAGTCAGAGACAGAGACAGAGACAGAGACAGAGACAGAGACAGAGACAGAGACAGAGACAGAGACAGAGACAGAGACAGAGACAGAGACAGAGGTAGAGACAGAGACAGAGACAGAGACAGAGACAGAGACAGAGACAGAGACAGAGACAGAGGAAGGGGCAGAGGAAGGGGCAGAGACGGAGACAGAGACAGAGTCAGAGTCAGAGTCCGAGTCAGAGACAGAGACAGAGACAGAGACAGAGACAGAGACAGAGTCAGAGTCAGAGTCAGAGTCAGAGACAGAGACAGAGATAGAGACAGAGAGAGAAACAGAGACAGAGACAGAGACAGAGACAGAGACAGAGACAGAGACAGAGACAGAGACAGAGACAGAGACAGAGACAGAGACAGAGACAGAGACAGAGACAGAGACAGAGACAGAGACAGAGACAGAGACAGAGACAGAGACAGAGACAGAGACAGAGACAGAAACAAAGACAGAGACAGAGACAGAGACAGAGACAGAGACAGAGTCAGAGTCAGAGTCAGAGTCAGAGTCAGAGTCAGAGTCAGAGTCAGAGTCACAGACAGAGACAGAGACAGAGACAGAGGAAGGGGCAGAGACGGAGACAGAGACAGAGACAGAGTCAGAGTCAGAGACAGAGACAGAGACAGAGACAGAGACAGAGACAGAGACAGAGACAGAGTCAGAGTCAGAGTCAGAGACAGAGACAGAGATAGAGACAGAGACAGAAACAGAGACAGAGACAGAGACAGAGACAGAGGAAGGGGCAGAGGAAGGGGCAGAGACGGAGACAGAGACAGAGACAGAGCCAGAGTCAGAGACAGAGACAGAGACAGAGTCAGAGTCAGAGACAGAGACAGAGACAGAGACAGAGACAGAGTCAGAGTCAGAGTCAGAGACAGAGACAGAGACAGAGACAGAGACAGAGACAGAGACAGAGACAGAGACAGAGACAGAGACAGAGACAGAGTCAGAGACAGAGACAGAGACAGAGACAGAGACAGAGACAGAGACAGAGACAGAGGAAGGGGCAGAGGAAGGGGCAGAGACGGAGACAGAGACAGAGACAGAGTCAGAGTCAGAGACAGAGACAGAGAGAGAGACAGAGACAGAGACAGAGTCAGAGTCAGAGACAGAGACAGAGACAGAGACAGAGACAGAGTCAGAGTCAGAGTCAGAGACAGAGACAGAGACAGAGACAGAGACAGAGACAGAGTCAGAGTCAGAGTCAGAGTCAGAGTCAGAGTCAGAGTCACAGACAGAGACAGAGACAGAGACAGAGGAAGGGGCAGAGACGGAGACAGAGACAGAGACAGAGTCAGAGTCAGAGACAGAGACAGAGACAGAGACAGAGACAGAGACAGAGACAGAGACAGAGTCAGAGTCAGAGTCAGAGACAGAGACAGAGATAGAGACAGAGACAGAAACAGAGACAGAGACAGAGGAAGGGGCAGAGGAAGGGGCAGAGACGGAGACAGAGACAGAGACAGAGCCAGAGTCAGAGACAGAGACAGAGACAGAGTCAGAGTCAGAGACAGAGACAGAGACAGAGACAGAGACAGAGTCAGAGTCAGAGTCAGAGACAGAGACAGAGACAGAGACAGAGACAGAGACAGAGACAGAGACAGAGACAGAGACAGAGACAGAGACAGAGTCAGAGACAGAGACAGAGACAGAGACAGAGACAGAGACAGAGACAGAGTCAGAGTCAGAGTCAGAGACAGAGTCAGAGTCAGAGTCAGAATCAGAGTCAGAGTCAGAGTCAGAGTCAGAGTCAGAGTCAGAGTCAGAGTCAGAGTCAGAGTCAGAGACAGAGACAGAGACAGAGACAGAGGAAGGGGCAGAGGAAGGGGCAGAGACGGAGACAGAGACAGAGACAGAGTCAGAGTCAGAGACAGAGACAGAGAGAGAGACAGAGACAGAGTCAGAGTCAGAGTCAGAGACAGAGACAGAGACAGAGACAGAGACAGAGTCAGAGTCAGAGACAGAGACAGAGACAGAGACAGAGACAGAGACAGAGACAGAGTCAGAGTCAGAGTCAGAGACAGAGACAGAGACAGAGACAGAGTCAGAGTCAGAGACAGAGACAGAGACAGAGACAGAGACAGAGACAGAGGTAGAGACAGAGACAGAGACAGAGACAGAGACAGAGACAGAGACAGAGACAGAGACAGAGACAGAGACAGAGACAGAGACAGAGACAGAGACAGAGACAGAGACAGAGACAGAGACAGAGACAGAGACAGAGACAGAGACAGAGACAGAGACAGAGACAGAGACAGAGACAGAGTCAGAGTCAGAGTCAGAGTCAGAGACAGAGACAGAGACAGAGACAGAGACAGAGACAGAGACAGAGACAGAGACAGAGGTAGAGACAGAGACAGAGACAGAGACAGAGACAGAGACAGAGACAGAGACAGAGGAAGGGGCAGAGGAAGGGGCAGAGACGGAGACAGAGACAGAGTCAGAGTCAGAGTCCGAGTCAGAGACAGAGACAGAGACAGAGACAGAGACAGAGACAGAGACAGAGACAGAGACAGAGACAGAGACAGAGACAGAGACAGAGACAGAGACAGAGACAGAGACAGAGACAGAGACAGAGACAGAGACAGAGACAGAGACAGAGACAGAGACAGAGACAGAGACAGAAACAGAGACAGAGACAGAGACAGAGACAGAGACAGAGACAGAGACAGAGACAGAGACAGAGACAGAGACAGAGACAGAGACAGAGACAGAGACAGAGACAGAGACAGAGACAGAGTCAGAGTCAGAGTCAGAGTCAGAGACAGAGACAGAGATAGAGACAGAGAGAGAAACAGAGACAGAGACAGAGACAGAGACAGAGACAGAGACAGAGACAGAGACAGAGACAGAGACAGAGACAGAGTCAGAGACAGAGACAGAGACAGAGACAGAGACAGAGACAGAGACAGAGACAGAGACAGAGACAGAGATAGAGACAGAGAGAGAAACAGAGACAGAGACAGAGACAGAGACAGAGACAGAGACAGAGACAGAGACAGAGACAGAGACAGAGACAGAGACAGAGACAGAGACAGAGACAGAGACAGAGACAGAGACAGGGTCAGAGTCAGAGTCAGAGTCAGAGTCAGAGTCAGAGACAGAGACAGAGACAGAGACAGAGACAGAGACAGAGACAGAGACAGAGACAGAGACAGAGACAGAGACAGAGTCAGAGTCAGAGTCAGAGTCAGAGTCAGAGTCAGAGTCAGAGTCAGAGTCAGAGACAGAGACAGAGACAGAGACAGAGACAGAGTCAGAGGAAGGGGCAGAGGAAGGGGCAGAGACGGAGACAGAGACAGAGACAGAGACAGAGACAGAGACAGAGACAGAGACAGAGACAGAGACAGAGACAGAGACAGAGACAGAGACAGAGACAGAGACAGAGACAGAGACAGAGACAGAGACAGAGACAGAGACAGAGACAGAGACAGAGACAGAGACAGAGACAGAGGAAGGGGCAGAGGAAGGGGCAGAGACGGAGACAGAGACAGAGACAGAGACAGAGACAGAGACAGAGACAGAGACAGAGACAGAGACAGAGACAGAGACAGAGACAGAGTCAGAGTCAGAGACAGAGACAGAGACAGAGACAGAGACAGAGACAGAGACAGAGACAGAGACAGAGACAGAGACAGAGACAGAGACAGAGACAGAGACAGAGACAGAGGTAGAGACAGAGACAGAGGTAGAGACAGAGACAGAGACAGAGACAGAGACAGAGACAGAGACAGAGGAAGGGGCAGAGGAAGGGGCAGAGACGGAGACAGAGACAGAGTCAGAGTCAGAGTCAGAGTCAGAGTCAGAGACAGAGACAGAGACAGAGACAGAGACAGAGACAGAGACAGAGACAGAGACAGAGTCAGAGTCAGAGTCAGAGTCAGAGACAGAGACAGAGATAGAGACAGAGAGAGAAACAGAGACAGAGACAGAGACAGAGACAGAGACAGAGACAGAGACAGAGACAGAGACAGAGACAGAGACAGAGACAGAGACAGAGACAGAGACAGAGACAGAGACAGAGACAGAGACAGAGACAGAGACAGAGACAGAGACAGAGACAGAGACAGAGACAGAGACAGAGACAGAGACAGAGACAGAGACAGAGACAGAGACAGAGACAGAGACAGAGACAGAGACAGAGACAGAGACAGAGACAGAGACAGAGACAGAGACAGAGACAGAGACAGAGACAGAGACAGAGACAGAGACAGAGACAGAGACAGAGACAGAGTCAGAGTCAGAGTCAGAGTCAGAGACAGAGACAGAGATAGAGACAGAGAGAGAAACAGAGACAGAGACAGAGACAGAGACAGAGACAGAGACAGAGACAGAGACAGAGACAGAGACAGAGACAGAGACAGAGACAGAGTCAGAGTCAGAGTCAGAGACAGAGACAGAGACAGAGACAGAGACAGAGACAGAGACAGAGACAGAGACAGAGACAGAGATAGAGACAGAGAGAGAAACAGAGACAGAGACAGAGACAGAGACAGAGACAGAGACAGAGACAGAGACAGAGACAGAGACAGAGACAGAGACAGAGACAGAGACAGAGACAGAGACAGAGACAGAGACAGAGACAGAGACAGAGACAGAGACAGGGTCAGAGTCAGAGTCAGAGTCAGAGTCAGAGTCAGAGACAGAGACAGAGACAGAGACAGAGACAGAGACAGAGACAGAGACAGAGACAGAGACAGAGACAGAGACAGAGACAGAGACAGAGTCAGAGTCAGAGTCAGAGTCAGAGTCAGAGTCAGAGTCAGAGTCAGAGTCAGAGACAGAGACAGAGACAGAGACAGAGACAGAGTCAGAGGAAGGGGCAGAGGAAGGGGCAGAGACGGAGACAGAGACAGAGACAGAGACAGAGACAGAGACAGAGACAGAGACAGAGACAGAGACAGAGACAGAGACAGAGACAGAGACAGAGACAGAGACAGAGACAGAGACAGAGACAGAGACAGAGACAGAGACAGAGACAGAGACAGAGACAGAGACAGAGACAGAGACAGAGACAGAGACAGAGACAGAGACAGAGACAGAGACAGAGACAGAGACAGAGACAGAGACAGAGACAGAGACAGAGACAGAGACAGAGACAGAGACAGAGACAGAGACAGAGACAGAGACAGAGACAGAGACAGAGACAGAGACGGAGACAGAGACAGAGACAGAGTCAGAGACAGAGACAGAGACAGAGACAGAGGAAGGGGCAGAGGAAGGGGCAGAGACGGAGACAGAGACAGAGACAGAGACAGAGACAGAGACAGAGACAGAGACAGAGACAGAGACAGAGACAGAGACAGAGACAGAGACAGAGTCAGAGTCAGAGACAGAGACAGAGACAGAGACAGAGACAGAGACAGAGACAGAGACAGAGACAGAGACAGAGACAGAGACAGAGACAGAGACAGAGGTAGAGACAGAGACAGAGGTAGAGACAGAGACAGAGACAGAGACAGAGACAGAGACAGAGACAGAGGAAGGGGCAGAGGAAGGGGCAGAGACGGAGACAGAGACAGAGTCAGAGTCAGAGTCAGAGTCAGAGTCAGAGACAGAGACAGAGACAGAGACAGAGACAGAGACAGAGACAGAGACAGAGACAGAGTCAGAGTCAGAGTCAGAGTCAGAGACAGAGACAGAGATAGAGACAGAGAGAGAAACAGAGACAGAGACAGAGACAGAGACAGAGACAGAGACAGAGACAGAGACAGAGACAGAGACAGAGACAGAGACAGAGACAGAGACAGAGACAGAGACAGAGACAGAGACAGAGACAGAGACAGAGACAGAGACAGAGACAGAGACAGAGACAGAGACAGAGTCAGAGTCAGAGTCAGAGTCAGAGACAGAGACAGAGATAGAGACAGAGAGAGAAACAGAGACAGAGACAGAGACAGAGACAGAGACAGAGACAGAGACAGAGACAGAGACAGAGACAGAGACAGAGACAGAGTCAGAGACAGAGACAGAGACAGAGACAGAGACAGAGACAGAGACAGAGACAGAGACAGAGACAGAGATAGAGACAGAGAGAGAAACAGAGACAGAGACAGAGACAGAGACAGAGACAGAGACAGAGACAGAGACAGAGACAGAGACAGAGACAGAGACAGAGACAGAGACAGAGACAGAGACAGAGACAGAGACAGGGTCAGAGTCAGAGTCAGAGTCAGAGTCAGAGTCAGAGACAGAGACAGAGACAGAGACAGAGACAGAGACAGAGACAGAGACAGAGACAGAGACAGAGACAGAGACAGAGTCAGAGTCAGAGTCAGAGTCAGAGTCAGAGTCAGAGTCAGAGTCAGAGTCAGAGACAGAGACAGAGACAGAGACAGAGACAGAGTCAGAGGAAGGGGCAGAGGAAGGGGCAGAGACGGAGACAGAGACAGAGACAGAGACAGAGACAGAGACAGAGACAGAGACAGAGACAGAGACAGAGACAGAGACAGAGACAGAGACAGAGACAGAGACAGAGACAGAGACAGAGACAGAGACAGAGACAGAGACAGAGACAGAGACAGAGACAGAGACAGAGGAAGGGGCAGAGGAAGGGGCAGAGACGGAGACAGAGACAGAGACAGAGACAGAGACAGAGACAGAGACAGAGACAGAGACAGAGACAGAGACAGAGACAGAGACAGAGACAGAGACAGAGACAGAGTCAGAGTCAGAGACAGAGACAGAGACAGAGACAGAGACAGAGACAGAGACAGAGACAGAGACAGAGACAGAGACAGAGACAGAGACAGAGACAGAGACAGAGACAGAGGTAGAGACAGAGACAGAGGTAGAGACAGAGACAGAGACAGAGACAGAGACAGAGACAGAGACAGAGGAAGGGGCAGAGGAAGGGGCAGAGACGGAGACAGAGACAGAGTCAGAGTCAGAGTCAGAGTCAGAGTCAGAGACAGAGACAGAGGAAGGGGCAGAGGAAGGGGCAGAGACGGAGACAGAGACAGAGACAGAGACAGAGACAGAGACAGAGACAGAGACAGAGACAGAGACAGGGTCAGAGTCAGAGTCAGAGTCAGAGTCAGAGTCAGAGACAGAGACAGAGACAGAGACAGAGACAGAGACAGAGACAGAGACAGAGACAGAGACAGAGACAGAGACAGAGACAGAGACAGAGTCAGAGTCAGAGTCAGAGTCAGAGTCAGAGTCAGAGTCAGAGTCAGAGTCAGAGACAGAGACAGAGACAGAGACAGAGACAGAGTCAGAGGAAGGGGCAGAGGAAGGGGCAGAGACGGAGACAGAGACAGAGACAGAGACAGAGACAGAGACAGAGACAGAGACAGAGACAGAGACAGAGACAGAGACAGAGACAGAGACAGAGACAGAGACAGAGACAGAGACAGAGACAGAGACAGAGACAGAGACAGAGACAGAGACAGAGACAGAGACAGAGACAGAGACAGAGACAGAGACAGAGACAGAGACAGAGACAGAGACAGAGACAGAGACAGAGACAGAGACAGAGACAGAGACAGAGACAGAGACAGAGACAGAGACAGAGACAGAGACAGAGACAGAGACAGAGACAGAGACAGAGACAGAGACAGAGACAGAGACAGAGACAGAGACAGAGTCAGAGACAGAGACAGAGACAGAGACAGAGGAAGGGGCAGAGGAAGGGGCAGAGACGGAGACAGAGACAGAGACAGAGACAGAGACAGAGACAGAGACAGAGACAGAGACAGAGACAGAGACAGAGACAGAGACAGAGACAGAGTCAGAGTCAGAGACAGAGACAGAGACAGAGACAGAGACAGAGACAGAGACAGAGACAGAGACAGAGACAGAGACAGAGACAGAGACAGAGACAGAGGTAGAGACAGAGACAGAGGTAGAGACAGAGACAGAGACAGAGACAGAGACAGAGACAGAGACAGAGGAAGGGGCAGAGGAAGGGGCAGAGACGGAGACAGAGACAGAGTCAGAGTCAGAGTCAGAGTCAGAGTCAGAGACAGAGACAGAGACAGAGACAGAGACAGAGACAGAGACAGAGACAGAGACAGAGTCAGAGTCAGAGTCAGAGTCAGAGACAGAGACAGAGATAGAGACAGAGAGAGAAACAGAGACAGAGACAGAGACAGAGACAGAGACAGAGACAGAGACAGAGACAGAGACAGAGACAGAGACAGAGACAGAGACAGAGACAGAGACAGAGACAGAGACAGAGACAGAGACAGAGACAGAGACAGAGACAGAGACAGAGACAGAGACAGAGACAGAGACAGAGACAGAGACAGAGACAGAGACAGAGACAGAGACAGAGACAGAGACAGAGTCAGAGTCAGAGTCAGAGTCAGAGTCAGACTCAGAGTCAGAGTCAGAGACTGAGACAGAGACAGAGACAGAGGAAGGGGCAGAGGAAGGGGCAGAGACGGAGACAGAGTCAGAGTCAGAGACAGAGACAGAGACAGAGACAGAGGAAGGGGCAGAGGAAGGGGCAGAGGAAGGGGCAGAGACGGAGACAGAGACAGAGACAGAGTCAGAGTCAGAGTCAGAGTCAGAGACAGAGACAGAGACAGAGACAGAGACAGAGACAGAGACAGAGACAGAGACAGAGACAGAGACAGAGACAGAGACAGAGACAGAGGAAGGGGCAGAGGAAGGGGCAGAGACGGAGACAGAGACAGAGACAGAAACAGAGACAGAGACAGAGACAGAGACAGAGACAGAGTCAGAGTCAGAGTCAGAGTCAGAGTCAGAGACAGAGACAGAGACAGATACAGAGGAAGGGGCAGAGGAAGGGGCAGAGACGGAGACAAAGACAGAGACAGAGTCAGAGTCAGAGACAGAGACAGAGACATAGTCAGAGTCAGAGTCAGAGACAGAGACAGAGACAGAGACAGAGACAGAGACAGAGACAGAGACAGAGACAGAGATAGAGACAGAGACAGAAACAGAGACAGAGACAGAGACAGAGACAGAGACAGAGACAGAGACAGAGACAGAGACAGAGACAGAGACAGAGACAGAGACAGAGACAGAGTCAGAGTCAGAGTCAGAGACAGAGTCAGAGTCAGAGTCAGAGTCAGAGTCAGAGTCAGAGTCAGAGTCAGAGTCAGAGTCAGAGTCAGAGTCAGAGTCAGAGTCAGAGTCAGAGTCAGAGTCAGAGTCAGAGTCAGAGTCACAGACAGAGACAGAGACAGAGACAGAGGAAGGGGCAGAGGAAGGGGCAGAGACGGAGACAGAGACAGAGACAGAGTCAGAGTCAGAGTCAGAGTCAGAGACAGAGACAGAGACAGAGA
>CAMAOC010000181.1:0-40000 GCA_945859555.1 Megachile ligniseca
AGAAACAGAGACAGAGACAGAGACAGAGACAGAGACAGAGACAGAGACAGAGACAGAGACAGAGACAGAGACAGAGACAGAGACAGAGACAGAGACAGAGACAGAAACAGAGACAGAGACAGAGACAGAGACAGAGACAGAGACAGAGACAGAGACAGAGACAGAGACAGAGACAGAGACAGAGACAGAGACAGAGACAAAAATAGCGACAGATATAGGGGCACAGTCTGAGTCAGAGACAGAGACATTGACAAGGATGGCGACAGATATAGGGGCACTTTCGGAGGCAGAGACAGAGACAGTGACAGAGACACAGGCAGAGACAAGGATAGCGACAGATATCGGGGCACATTCAGAGTCAGAGACAGAGACACAGACAGAGACAAGGATAGCGACAGATATAGGGGCACATTCAGAGACAGAGACAGAGACAGAGACATTGACAAGGATGGCGACAGAAATAGGGGCACTTTCGGAGGCAGAGACAGAGACACAGGCAGAGACAAGGATAGCGACAGATATAGGGGCACATTCAGAGTCAGAGACAGAGACACAGGCAGAGACAAGGATAGAGACAGATATAGGGGCACATTCAGAGTCAGAAACCGAGACATTGGCAAGGATGTCGACAGATATAGGGGCACTTTCAGAGGCAGAGACGGAGACAATGACAGAGACTGAGACAGCGACAGGGACAGAGACAGAGACAATGACAGAGACTGAGACAGCGACAGGGACAGAGACAGAGACAGAGACAGCGACAGAAACAGAGACAGAGACAGAGACAGAGACAGAGACAGAGACAGAGACAGAGACAGAGACAGAGACAGAGACAGAGACAGAGACAGAGACAGAGACAGAGACAGAGACAGAGACAGAGACAGAGACAGAGACAGAGACAGAGACAGAGACAGAGACAGAGACAGAGACAGAGACAGAGACAGAGACAGAGACAGAGACAGAGACAGAGACAGAGACAGAGACAGAGACAGAGACAGAGACAGAGACAGAGACAGAGACAGAGACAGAGACAGAGACAGAGACAGAGACAGAGACAGAGACAGAGACAGAGACAGAGACAGAGACAGAGACAGAGACAGAGACAGAGACAGAGACAGAGACAGAGACAGAGACAGAGACAGAGACAGAGACAGAGACAGAGACAGAGACAGAGACAGAGACAGAGACAGAGACAGAGACAGAGACAGAGACAGAGACAGAGACAGAGACAGAGACAGAGCAGAGGCAGAGGCAGAGGCAGAGGCAGAGACAGAGACAGAGACAGAGACAGAGACAGAGACAGAGACAGAGACAGAGACAGAGACAGAGACAGAGACAGAGACAGAGACAGAGACAGAGACAGAGACAGAGACAGAGACAGAGACAGAGACAGAGACAGAGACAGAGACAGAGACAGACAGAGACAGAGACAGAGACAGAGACAGAGACAGAGACAGAGACAGAGACAGAGACAGAGACAGAGACAGAGACAGAGACAGAGACAGAGACAGAGACAGAGACAGAGACAGAGACAGAGACAGAGACAGAGACAGAGACAGAGACAGAGACAGAGACAGAGACAGAGACAGAGACAGAGACAGAGACAGAGACAGAGACAGAGACAGAGACAGAGACAGAGACAGAGACAGAGACAGAGACAGAGACAGAGACAGAGACAGAGACAGAGACAGAGACAGAGACAGAGACAGAGACAGAGACAGAGACAGAGACAGAGACAGAGACAGAGACAGAGACAGAGACAGAGACAGAGACAGAGACAGAGACAGAGACAGAGACAGAGACAGAGACAGAGACAGAGACAGAGACAGAGACAGAGACAGAGACAGAGACAGAGACAGAGACAGAGACAGAGACAGAGACAGAGACAGAGACAGAGACAGAGACAGAGACAGAGACAGAGACAGAGACAGAGACAGAGACAGAGACAGAGACAGAGACAGAGACAGAGACAGAGACAGAGACAGAGACAGAGACAGAGACAGAGACAGAGACAGAGACAGAGACAGAGACAGAGACAGAGACAGAGACAGAGACAGAGACAGAGACAGAGACAGAGACAGAGACAGAGACAGAGACAGAGACAGAGACAGAGACAGACACAGAGACAGAGACAGAGACAGAGACACAGGCAGAGACAAGGATAGCGACAGATATCGGGGCACATTCAGAGTCAGAGTCAGAGACACAGGCAGAGACAACGATAGAGACAGATATAGGGGCACATTCAGAGTCAGAAACCGAGACATTGACAAGGATGTCGACAGATATAGGGGCACTTTCGGAGGCAGAGACGGAGACAGCGACAGGGACAGAGACAGAGACAGAGACAGAGACAGAGACAGAGACAGAGACAGAGACAGAGACAGAGACAGAGACAGAGACAGAGACAGAGACAGAGACAGAGACAGAGACAGAGACAGAGGCAGAGGCAGAGGCAGAGACAGAGACACAGTCAGAGACAAGGATAGCGACAGATATAGGGGCACAGCCAGAGTCAGAGACAGAGACATTGACAAGGATGGCGACAGAAATAGGGGCACTTTCGGAGGCAGAGACAGAGACAGTGACAGAGACAGAGACAGAGGCGGAGACAGAGACAGAGACACAGGCAGAGACAAGGATATCGACAGATATCGGGGCACATTCAGAGCCAGAGTCAGAGACACAGGCAGAGACAAGGATAGCGACAGATATAGGGGCACAGCCAGAGTCAGAGACAGAGACATTGACAAGGATGGCGACAGAAATAGGGGCACTTTAGGAGGCAGAGACTGAGACAGCGACAGGGACAGAGACAGAGACAATGACAGAGACTGAGACAGCGACAGGGACAGAGACAGAGACAGAGACAGCGACAGAAACAGAGACAGAGACAGAGACAGAGACAGAGACAGAGACAGAGACAGAGACAGAGACAGAGACAGAGACAGAGACAGAGGCAGAGGCAGAGGCAGAGACAGAGACACAGTCAGAGACAAGGATAGCGACAGATATAGGGGCACAGCCAGAGTCAGAGACAGAGACATTGACAAGGATGGCGACAGAAATAGGGGCACTTTCGGAGGCAGAGACAGAGACAGTGACAGAGACAGAGACAGAGGCGGAGACAGAGACAGAGACACAGGCAGAGACAAGGATAGCGACAGATATCGGGGCACATTCAGAGCCAGAGTCAGAGACACAGGCAGAGACAAGGATAGCGACAGATATAGGGGCACATTCAGAGTCAGAGACAGAGACACAGGCAGAGACAAGGATAGAGACAGATATAGGGGCACATTCAGAGTCAGAAACCGAGACATTGACAAGGATGTCGACAGATATAGGGGCACTTTCAGAGGCAGAGACGGAGACAATGACAGAGACTGAGACAGCGACAGGGACAGAGACAGAGACAATGACAGAGACTGAGACAGCGACAGGGACAGAGACAGAGACAGAGACAGCGACAGAAACAGAGACAGAGACAGAGACAGAGACAGAGACAGAGACAGAGACAGAGACAGAGACAGAGACAGAGACAGAGGCAGAGGCAGAGGCAGAGACAGAGACACAGTCAGAGACAAGGATAGCGACAGATATAGGGGCACAGCCAGAGTCAGAGACAGAGAAATTGACAAGGATGGCGACAGAAATAGGGGCACTTTCGGAGGCAGAGACAGTGACAGTGACAGAGACAGAGACAGAGGCGGAGACAGAGACAGAGACACAGGCAGAGACAAGGATAGCGACAGATATCGGGGCACATTCAGAGTCAGAGTCAGAGACACAGGCAGAGACAAGGATAGCGACAGATATAGGGGCACAGCCAGAGTCAGAGACAGAGAAATTGACAAGGATGGCGACAGAAATAGGGGCACTTTCGGAGGCAGAGACAGAGACAGTGACAGAGACAGAGACAGACGCGGAGACAGAGACAGAGACACAGGCAGAGACAAGGATAGCGACAGATATCGGGGCACATTCAGAGTCAGAGTCAGAGACACAGGCAGAGACAAGGATAGAGACAGATATAGGGGCACATTCAGAGTCAGAGACAGAGACATTGACAAGGATGGCGACAGAAATAGGGGCACTTTCGGAGGCAGAGACAGCGACAGTGACAGAGACAGAGACAGAGGCGGAGACAGAGACAGAGACACAGGCAGAGACAAGGATAGCGACAGATATCGGGGCACATTCAGAGTCAGAGTCAGAGACACAGGCAGAGACAACGATAGAGACAGATATAGGGGCACATTCAGAGTCAGAAACCGAGACATTGACAAGGATGTCGACAGATATAGGGGCACTTTCGGAGGCAGAGACGGAGACAGCGACAGGGACAGAGACAGAGACAGAGACAGAGACAGAGACAGAGACAGAGACAGAGACAGAGACAGAGACAGAGACAGAGACAGAGACAGAGACAGAGACAGAGACAGAGACAGAGACAGAGACAGAGACAGAGACAGTGACAGAGACAGAGACAGACGCGGAGACAGAGACAGAGACACAGGCAGAGACAAGGATAGCGACAGATATAGGGGCACAGCCAGAGTCAGAGACAGAGAAATTGACAAGGATGGCGACAGAAATAGGGGCACTTTCGGAGGCAGAGACAGAGACAGTGACAGAGACAGAGACAGACGCGGAGACAGAGACAGAGACACAGGCAGAGACAAGGATAGCGACAGATATCGGGGCAAATTCAGAGTCAGAGACAGAGACACAGACAGAGACAAGGATAGCGACAGATATAGGGGCACATTCAGAGACAGAGACAGAGACAGAGACACTGACAAGGATAGCGACAGATACAGGGGCACATTCAGAGTCAGAAACCGAGACATTGACAAGGATGTCGACAGATATTGGGGCACTTTCGGAGGCAGAGACAGAGACAGTGACAGAGACAGATACAGAGACAGCGACAGGGACAGGGACAGAGACAGAGACAGAGACAGCGACAGAGACAGAGACAGAGACAGAGACAGAGACAGAGACAGAGACAGAGACAGAGACAGCGACAGAAACAGAGACAGAGACAGAGACAGCAACAGAAACAGAAACAGAAACAGAGACAGAGACAGAAACAGAGACAGAGACACAGGCAGGGACAAGGATAGCGACAGATATAGCGGCACATTCAGAGTCAGAGACAGAGACACAGGCAGAGACAAGGATAGAGACAGATATAGGGGCACATTCAGAGTCAGAAACCGAGACATTGACAAGGATGTCGACAGATATAGGGGCACTTCCGGAGGAAGAGACAGAGACAGTGACAGAGACAGAGACAGACGCGGAGACAGAGACAGAGACACAGGCAGAGACAAGGATAGCGACAGATATCGGGGCACATTCAGAGTCAGAGACAGAGACAGAGACAGAGACAGAGACAGAGACAGAGACAGAGACAGAGACAGAGACAGAGACAGAGACAGAGACAGAGACAGAGACAGAGACAGAGACAGAGACAGAGACAGAGACAGAGACAGAGACAGAGACAGCAACAGAAACAGAAACAGAGACAGAGACAGAAACAGAGACAGAGACACAGGCAGGGACAAGGATAGCGACAGATATAGCGGCGCATTCAGAGTCAGAGACAGAGACACAGGCAGAGACAAGGATAGCGACAGATATAGGGGCACATTCAGAGTCAGAGACAGAGACAGTGACAAGGCTGGCGACAGATATAGGGGCACTTTCGGAGGCAGAGACAGAGACAATGACAGAGACACAGGCAGAGACAAGGATAGCGACAGATATAGGGGCACAGCCAGAGTCAGAGACAGAGACATTGACAAGGATGGCGACAGATATAGGGGCACTTTCGGATGCAGAGACAGAGACAATGACAGATACACAGGCAGAGACAAGGATAGCGACAGATATAGGGGCACAGCCAGAGTCAGGGACAGAGACATTGACAAGGATGGCGACAGAAATAGGGGCACTTTCGGAGGCAGAGACAGAGACAGTGACAGAGTCAGAGACAGACGCGGAGACAGAGACAGAGACACAGGCAGAGACAAGGATAGCGACAGATATCGGGGCAAATTCAGAGTCAGAGACAGAGGCACAGACAGAGACAAGGATAGCGACAGATATAGGGGCACATTCAGAGTCAGAGACAGAGACACAGGCAGAGACAAGGATAGAGACAGATATAGGGGCACATTCAGAGTCAGAAACCGAGACATAGACAAGGATGTCGACAGATATAGGGGCACTTTCGGAGGCAGAGACGGAGACAGCGACAGGGACAGAGACAGAGACAATGACAGAGACTGAGAGAGCGACAGGGACAGAGACAGAGACAGAGACAGCGACAGAAACAGAGACAGAGACAGAGAAATTGACAAGGATGGCGACAGAAATAGGGGCACTTTCGGAGGCAGAGACAGAGACAGTGACAGAGACAGAGACAGACGCGGAGACAGAGACAGAGACACAGGCAGAGACAAGGATAGCGACAGATATCGGGGCACATTCAGAGTCAGAGACAGAGACACAGGCAGAGACAAGGATAGCGACAGATATAGGGGCACATTCAGAGTCAGAGACAGAGACACAGGCAGAGACAAGGATAGAGACAGATATAGGGGCACATTCAGAGTCAGAAACCGAGACATTGACAAGGATGTCGACAGATATAGGGGCACTTTCAGAGGCAGAGACGGAGACAATGACAGAGACTGAGACAGCGACAGGGACAGAGACAGAGACAATGACAGAGACTGAGACAGCGACAGGGACAGAGACAGAGACAGAGACAGCGACAGAAACAGAGACAGAGACAGAGACAGAGACAGAGACAGAGACAGAGACAGAGACAGAGACAGAGACAGAGACAGAGACAGAGACAGAGGCAGAGGCAGAGGCAGAGACAGAGACACAGTCAGAGACAAGGATAGCGACAGATATAGGGGCACAGCCAGAGTCAGAGACAGAGAAATTGACAAGGATGGCGACAGAAATAGGGGCACTTTCGGAGGCAGAGACAGTGACAGTGACAGAGACAGAGACAGAGGCGGAGACAGAGACAGAGACACAGGCAGAGACAAGGATAGCGACAGATATCGGGGCACATTCAGAGTCAGAGTCAGAGACACAGGCAGAGACAAGGATAGCGACAGATATAGGGGCACAGCCAGAGTCAGAGACAGAGAAATTGACAAGGATGGCGACAGAAATAGGGGCACTTTCGGAGGCAGAGACAGAGACAGTGACAGAGACAGAGACAGAGGCGGAGACAGAGACAGAGACACAGGCAGAGACAAGGATAGCGACAGAGACAGAGACAGAGACAGAGACAGAGACAGAGACAGAGACAGAGACACAGGCAGAGACAAGGATAGCGACAGATATAGGGGCACATTCAGAGACAGAGACAGAGACAGAGACAGAGACAGAGACAGAGACAGAGACAGAGACAGAGACAGAGACAGAGACAGAGACAGAGACAGAGACAGAGACAGAGACAGAGACAGAGACAGAGACAGAGACAGAGACAGAGACAGAGACAGAGACAGAGACAGAGACAGAGACAGAGACAGAGACAGAGACAGAGACAGAGACAGAGACAGAGACAGAGACAGAGACAGAGACAGAGACAGAGACAGAGACAGAGACAGAGACAGAGACAGAGACAGAGACAGAGACAGAGACAGAGACAGAGACAGAGACAGAGACAGAGACAGAGACAGAGACAGAGACAGAGACAGAGACAGAGACAGAGACAGAGACAGAGACAGAGACAGAGACAGAGACAGAGACAGAGACAGAGACAGAGACAGAGACAGAGACAGAGACAGAGACAGAGACAGAGACAGAGACAGAGACAGAGACAGAGACAGAGACAGAGACAGAGACAGAGACAGAGACAGAGACAGAGACAGAGACAGAGACAGAGACAGAGACAGAGACAGAGACAGAGACAGAGACAGAGACAGAGACAGAGACAGAGACAGAGACAGAGACAGAGACAGAGACAGAGACAGAGACAGAGACAGAGACAGAGACAGAGACAGAGACAGAGACAGAGACAGAGACAGAGACAGAGACAGAGACAGAGACAGAGACAGAGACAGAGACAGAGACAGAGACAGAGACAGAGACAGAGACAGAGACAGAGACAGAGACAGAGACAGAGACAGAGACAGAGACAGAGACAGGGACAGAGACAGAGACAGAGACAGAGACAGAGACAGAGACAGAGACAGAGACAGAGACAGAGACAGAGACAGAGACAGAGACAGCAACAGAAACAGAGACAGAGACAGAAACAGAGACAGAGTCACAGGCAGGGACAAGGATAGCGACAGATATAGGGGCACATTCAGAGTCAGAGACAGAGACACAGGCAGAGACAAGGATAGCGACAGATATAGGGGCACATTCAGAGTCAGAGACAGAGACACAGGCAGAGACAAGGATAGAGACAGATATAGGGGCACATTCAGAGTCAGAAACCGAGACATTGACAAGGATGTCGACAGATATAGGGGCACTTTCGGAGGCAGAGACAGAGACAGTGACAGAGACAGAGACAGAGGCGGAGACAGAGACAGAGACACAGGCAGAGACAAGGATATCGACAGATATCGGGGCACATTCAGAGCCAGAGTCAGAGACACAGGCAGAGACAAGGATAGCGACAGATATAGGGGCACATTCAGAGTCAGAGACAGAGACACAGGCAGAGACAAGGATAGAGACAGATATAGGGGCACATTCAGAGTCAGAAACCGAGACATTGACAAGGATGTCGACAGATATAGGGGCACTTTCAGAGGCAGAGACGGAGACAATGACAGAGACTGAGACAGCGACAGGGACAGAGACAGAGACAGAGACAGAGACAGAGACAGAGACAGAGACAGACACAGAGACAGAGACAGAGACAGAGACACAGGCAGGGACAAGGATAACGACAGATATAGGGGCACATTCAGAGTCAGAGACAGAGACATTGACAGGGATGGCGACAGATATAGGGGCACTTTCGGAGGCAGAGACAGAGACAATGACAGAGACACAGGCAGAGACAAGGATAGCGACAGATATAGGGGCACAGCCAGAGTCAGAGACAGAGACATTGACAAGGATGGCGACAGAAATAGGGGCACTTTCAGAGGCAGAGACAGCGACAGTGACAGAGACAGAGACAGAGGCGGAGACAGAGACAGAGACACAGGCAGAGACAAGGATAGCGACAGATATCGGGGCACATTCAGAGTCAGAGTCAGAGACACAGGCAGAGACAAGGATAGAGACAGATATAGGGGCACATTCAGAGTCAGAGACAGAGACATTGACAAGGATGGCGACAGAAATAGGGGCACTTTCGGAGGCAGAGACAGCGACAGTGACAGAGACAGAGACAGAGGCGGAGACAGAGACAGAGACACAGGCAGAGACAAGGATAGCGACAGATATCGGGGCACATTCAGAGTCAGAGTCAGAGACACAGGCAGAGACAACGATAGAGACAGATATAGGGGCACATTCAGAGTCAGAAACCGAGACATTGACAAGGATGTCGACAGATATAGGGGCACTTTCGGAGGCAGAGACGGAGACAGCGACAGGGACAGAGACAGAGACAGAGACAGAGACAGAGACAGAGACAGAGACAGAGACAGAGACAGAGACAGAGACAGAGACAGAGACAGAGACAGAGACAGAGACAGAGACAGAGACAGAGGCAGAGGCAGAGGCAGAGACAGAGACACAGTCAGAGACAAGGATAGCGACAGATATAGGGGCACAGCCAGAGTCAGAGACAGAGACATTGACAAGGATGGCGACAGAAATAGGGGCACTTTCGGAGGCAGAGACAGAGACAGTGACAGAGACAGAGACAGAGGCGGAGACAGAGACAGAGACACAGGCAGAGACAAGGATATCGACAGATATCGGGGCACATTCAGAGCCAGAGTCAGAGACACAGGCAGAGACAAGGATAGCGACAGATATAGGGGCACAGCCAGAGTCAGAGACAGAGACATTGACAAGGATGGCGACAGAAATAGGGGCACTTTAGGAGGCAGAGACTGAGACAGCGACAGGGACAGAGACAGAGACAATGACAGAGACTGAGACAGCGACAGGGACAGAGACAGAGACAGAGACAGCGACAGAAACAGAGACAGAGACAGAGACAGAGACAGAGACAGAGACAGAGACAGAGACAGAGACAGAGACAGAGACAGAGACAGAGACAGAGACAGAGGCAGAGGCAGAGGCAGAGACAGAGACACAGTCAGAGACAAGGATAGCGACAGATATAGGGGCACAGTCTGAGTCAGAGACAGAGACATTGACAAGGATGGCGACATATATAGGGGCACTTTCGGAGGCAGAGACAGAGACAATGACAGAGACACAGGCAGAGACAAGGATAGCGACAGATATCGGGGCACATTCAGAGTCAGAGTCAGAGACACAGGCAGAGACAAGGATAGCGACAGATATAGGGGCACAGCCAGAGTCAGAGACAGAGAAATTGACAAGGATGGCGACAGAAATAGGGGCACTTTCGGAGGCAGAGACAGAGACAGTGACAGAGACAGAGACAGACGCGGAGACAGAGACAGAGACACAGGCAGAGACAAGGATAGCGACAGATATAGGGGCACAGCCAGAGTCAGAGACAGAGAAATTGACAAGGATGGCGACAGAAATAGGGGCACTTTCGGAGGCAGAGACAGAGACAGTGACAGAGACAGAGACAGACGCGGAGACAGAGACAGAGACACAGGCAGAGACAAGGATAGCGACAGATATCGGGGCAAATTCAGAGTCAGAGACAGAGACACAGACAGAGACAAGGATAGCGACAGATATAGGGGCACATTCAGAGACAGAGACAGAGACAGAGACACTGACAAGGATAGCGACAGATACAGGGGCACATTCAGAGTCAGAAACCGAGACATTGACAAGGATGTCGACAGATATTGGGGCACTTTCGGAGGCAGAGACAGAGACAGTGACAGAGACAGAGACAGAGACAGCGACAGGGACAGGGACAGAGACAGAGACAGAGACAGCGACAGAGACAGAGACAGAGACAGAGACAGAGACAGAGACAGAGACAGAGACAGAGACAGAGACAGAGACAGCGACAGAAACAGAGACAGAGACAGAGACAGCAACAGAAACAGAAACAGAAACAGAGACAGAGACAGAAACAGAGACAGAGACACAGGCAGGGACAAGGATAGCGACAGATATAGCGGCACATTCAGAGTCAGAGACAGAGACACAGGCAGAGACAAGGATAGAGACAGATATAGGGCACATTCAGAGTCAGAAACCGAGACATTGACAAGGATGTCGACAGATATAGGGGCACTTCCGGAGGAAGAGACAGAGACAGTGACAGAGACACAGACAGACGCGGAGACAGAGACAGAGACACAGGCAGAGACAAGGATAGCGACAGATATCGGGGCACATTCAGAGTCAGAGACAGAGACAGAGACAGAGACAGAGACAGAGACAGAGACAGAGACAGAGACAGAGACAGAGACAGAGACAGAGACAGAGACAGAGACAGAGACAGAGACAGAGACAGAGACAGAGACAGAGACAGAGACAGAGACAGAGACAGAGACAGAGACAGAGACAGAGACAGAGACAGAGACAGAGACAGAGACAGAGACAGAGACAGAGGACAGAGACAGAGACAGAGACAGAGACAGAGACAGAGACAGAGACAGAGACAGAGACAGAGACAGAGACAGAGACAGAGACAGAGACAGAGACAGAGACAGAGACAGAGGCGGAGACAGAGACAGAGACACAGGCAGAGACAAGGATAGCGACCGATATCGGGGCACATTCAGAGTCAGAGTCAGAGACACAGGCAGAGACAAGGATAGCGACAGATATAGGGGCACAGCCAGAGTCAGAGACAGAGAAATTGACAAGGATGGCGACAGAAATAGGGGCACTTTCGGAGGCAGAGACAGAGACAGTGACAGAGACAGAGACAGACGCGGAGACAGAGACAGAGACACAGGCAGAGACAAGGATAGCGACAGATATCGGGGCAAATTCAGAGTCAGAGACAGAGACACAGACAGAGACAAGGATAGCGACAGATATAGGGGCACATTCAGAGACAGAGACAGAGACAGAGACAGAGACAGAGACACTGACAAGGATAGCGACAGATACAGGGGCACATTCAGAGTCAGAAACCGAGACATTGACAAGGATGTCGACAGATATTGGGGCACTTTCGGAGGCAGAGACAGAGACAGTGACAGAGACAGAGACAGAGACAGCGACAGGGACAGGGACAGAGACAGAGACAGAGACAGCGACAGAGACAGAGACAGAGACAGAGACAGAGACAGAGACAGAGACAGAGACAGAGACAGAGACAGAGACAGAGACAGAGACAGAGACAGAGACAGAGGACAGAGACAGAGACAGAGACAGAGACAGAGACAGAGACAGAGACAGAGACAGAGACAGAGACAGAGACAGAGACAGAGACAGAGAAGAGACAGAGACAGAGAGACAGAGACAGAGACAGAGACAGAGACAGAGACAGAGACAGAGACAGAGACAGAGACAGAGACAGAGACAGAGACAGAGACAGAGACAGAGACAGAGACAGAGACAGAGACAGAGACAGAGACAGAGACAGAGACAGAGACAGAGACAGAGACAGAGACAGAGACAGAGACAGAGAGACAGAGACAGAGACAGAGACAGAGACAGAGACAGAGACAGAGACAGAGACAGAGACAGAGACAGAGACAGAGACAGAGACAGAGACAGAGACAGAGACAGAGACAGAGACAGAGACAGAGACAGAGACAGACAGAGACAGAGACAGAGACAGAGACAGAGACAGAGACAGAGACAGAGACAGAGACAGAGACAGAGACAGAGACAGAGGACAGAGACAGAGACAGAGACAGAGACGACAGAGACAGAGACAGAGACAGAGACAGAGACAGAGACAGAGACAGAGACAGAGACAGAGACAGAGACAGAGACAGAGACAGAGACAGAGACAGAGACAGAGACAGAGACAGAGACAGAGACAGAGACAGAGACAGAGACAGAGACAGAGACAGAGACAGAGACAGAGACAGAGACAGAGACAGAGACAGAGACTGAGACAGAGACAGAGACAGGGACAGAGACAGAGACAGAGACAGAGACAGAGACAGAGACAGAGACAGAGACAGAGACAGAGACAGAGACAGCAACAGAAACAGAGACAGAGACAGAAACAGAGACAGAGTCACAGGCAGGGACAAGGATAGCGACAGATATAGGGGCACATTCAGAGTCAGAGACAGAGACACAGGCAGAGACAAGGATAGCGACAGATATAGGGGCACATTCAGAGTCAGAGACAGAGACACAGGCAGAGACAAGGATAGAGACAGATATAGGGGCACATTCAGAGTCAGAAACCGAGACATTGACAAGGATGTCGACAGATATAGGGGCACTTTCGGAGGCAGAGACAGAGACAGTGACAGAGACAGAGACAGAGGCGGAGACAGAGACAGAGACACAGGCAGAGACAAGGATATCGACAGATATCGGGGCACATTCAGAGCCAGAGTCAGAGACACAGGCAGAGACAAGGATAGCGACAGATATAGGGGCACAGCCAGAGTCAGAGACAGAGACATTGACAAGGATGGCGACAGAAATAGGGGCACTTTAGGAGGCAGAGACAGAGACAGTGACAAAGACAGAGACAGAGGCGGAGACAGAGACAGAGACACAGGCAGAGACAAGGATAGCGACAGATATCGGGGCACATTCAGAGTCAGAGTCAGAGACACAGGCAGAGACAAGGATAGCGACAGATATAGGGGCACATTCAGAGTCAGAGACAGAGACACAGGCAGAGACAAGGATAGAGACAGATATAGGGGCACATTCAGAGTCAGAAACCGAGACATTGACAAGGATGTCGACAGATATAGGGGCACTTTCAGAGGCAGAGACGGAGACAATGACAGAGACTGAGACAGCGACAGGGACAGAGACAGAGACAATGACAGAGACTGAGACAGCGACAGGGACAGAGACAGAGACAGAGACAGCGACAGAAACAGAGACAGAGACAGAGACAGAGACAGAGACAGAGACAGAGACAGAGACAGAACAGAGACAGAGACAGAGACAGAGACAGAGACAGAGACAGAGGCAGAGGCAGAGGCAGAGGACAGAGACACAGTCAGAGACAAGGATAGCGACAGATATAGGGGCACAGCCAGAGTCAGAGACAGAGAAATTGACAAGGATGGCGACAGAAATAGGGGCACTTTCGGAGGCAGAGACAGTGACAGTGACAGAGACAGAGACAGAGGCGGAGACAGAGACAGAGACACAGGCAGAGACAAGGATAGCGACAGATATCGGGGCACATTCAGAGTCAGAGTCAGAGACACAGGCAGAGACAAGGATAGCGACAGATATAGGGGCACAGCCAGAGTCAGAGACAGAGAAATTGACAAGGATGGCGACAGAAATAGGGGCACTTTCGGAGGCAGAGACAGCGACAGGGACAGAGACAGAGACAGAGACAGCGACAGAAACAGAGACAGAGACAGAGACAGAGACAGAGACAGAGACAGAGACAGAGACAGAGACAGAGACAGAGACAGAGACAGAGACAGAGACAGAGGCAGAGGCAGAGGCAGAGACAGAGACACAGTCAGAGACAAGGATAGCGACAGATATAGGGGCACAGCCAGAGTCAGAGACAGAGAAATTGACAAGGATGGCGACAGAAATAGGGGCACTTTCGGAGGCAGAGACAGTGACAGTTACAGAGACAGAGACAGAGGGGGAGACAGAGACAGAGACACAGGCAGAGACAAGGATAGCGACAGATATCGGGGCACATTCAGAGTCAGAGTCAGAGACACAGGCAGAGACAAGGATAGCGACAGATATAGGGGCACAGCCAGAGTCAGAGACAGAGAAATTGACAAGGATGGCGACAGAAATAGGGGCACTTTCGGAGGCAGAGACAGAGACAGTGACAGAGACAGAGACAGAGGCGGAGACAGAGACAGAGACACAGGCAGAGACAAGGATAGCGACAGATATCGGGGCACATTCAGAGTCAGAGTCAGAGACACAGGCAGAGACAAGGATAGCGACAGATATAGGGGCACATTCAGAGACAGAGACAGAGACAGAGACAGAGACAGAGACAGAGACAGAGACAGAGACAGAGACAGAGACAGAGACAGAGACAGAGACAGAGACAGAGACAGAGACAGAGACAGAGACAGAGACAGAGACAGAGACAGAGACAGAGACAGAGACAGAGACAGAGACAGAGACAGAGACAGAGACAGAGACAGAGACAGAGACAGAGACAGAGACAGAGACAGAGACAGAGACAGAGACAGAGACAGAGACAGAGACAGAGACAGAGACAGAGACAGAGACAGAGACAGAGACAGAGACAGAGACAGAGACAGAGACAGAGACAGAGACAGAGACAGAGACAGAGACAGAGACAGAGACAGAGACAGAGACAGAGACAGAGACAGAGACAGAGACAGAGACAGAGACAGAGACAGAGACAGAGACAGAGACAGAGACAGAGACAGAGACAGAGACAGAGACAGAGACAGAGACAGAGACAGAGACAGAGACAGAGACAGAGACAGAGACAGAGACAGAGACAGAGACAGAGACAGAGACAGAGACAGAGACAGAGACAGAGACAGAGACAGAGACAGAGACAGAGACAGAGACAGAGACAGAGACAGAGACAGAGACAGAGACAGAGACAGAGACAGAGACAGAGACAGAGACAGAGACAGAGACAGAGACAGAGACAGGGACAGAGACAGAGACAGAGACAGAGACAGAGACAGAGACAGAGACAGAGACAGCAACAGAAACAGAGACAGAGACAGAGACAGAGACAGAGACAGAGACAGAGACAGAGACAGAGACAGAGACAGAGACAGAGACAGAGACAGAGACAGAGACAGAGACAGAGACAGCAACAGAAACAGAGACAGAGACAGAAACAGAGACAGAGTCACAGGCAGGGACAAGGATAGCGACAGATATAGGGGCACATTCAGAGTCAGAGACAGAGACACAGGCAGAGACAAGGATAGCGACAGATATAGGGGCACATTCAGAGTCAGAGACAGAGACACAGGCAGAGACAAGGATAGAGACAGATATAGGGGCACATTCAGAGTCAGAAACCGAGACATTGACAAGGATGTCGACAGATATAGGGGCACTTTCGGAGGCAGAGACAGAGACAGTGACAGAGACAGAGACAGAGGCGGAGACAGAGACAGAGACACAGGCAGAGACAAGGATATCGACAGATATCGGGGCACATTCAGAGCCAGAGTCAGAGACACAGGCAGAGACAAGGATAGCGACAGATATACGGGCACAGCCAGAGTCAGAGACAGAGACATTGACAAGGATGGCGACAGAAATAGGGGCACTTTAGGAGGCAGAGACAGAGACAGTGACAAAGACAGAGACAGAGGCGGAGACAGAGACAGAGACACAGGCAGAGACAAGGATAGCGACAGATATCGGGGCACATTCAGAGTCAGAGTCAGAGACACAGGCAGAGACAAGGATAGCGACAGATATAGGGGCACATTCAGAGTCAGAGACAGAGACACAGGCAGAGACAAGGATAGAGACAGATATAGGGGCACATTCAGAGTCAGAAACCGAGACATTGACAAGGATGTCGACAGATATAGGGGCACTTTCAGAGGCAGAGACGGAGACAATGACAGAGACTGAGACAGCGACAGGGACAGAGACAGAGACAATGACAGAGACTGAGACAGCGACAGGGACAGAGACAGAGACAGAGACAGCGACAGAAACAGAGACAGAGACAGAGACAGAGACAGAGACAGAGACAGAGACAGAGACAGAGACAGAGACAGAGACAGAGGCAGAGGCAGAGGCAGAGCCTGAGACACAGTCAGAGACAAGGATAGCGACAGATATAGGGGCACAGCCAGAGTCAGAGACAGAGAAATTGACAAGGATGGCGACAGAAATAGGGGCACTTTCGGAGGCAGAGACAGTGACAGTGACAGAGACAGAGACAGAGGCGGAGACAGAGACAGAGACACAGGCAGAGACAAGGATAGCGACAGATATCGGGGCACATTCAGAGTCAGAGTCAGAGACACAGGCAGAGACAAGGATAGCGACAGATATAGGGGCACAGCCAGAGTCAGAGACAGAGAAATTGACAAGGATGGCGACAGAAATAGGGGCACTTTCGGAGGCAGAGACAGTGACAGTGACAGAGACAGAGACAGAGGGGGAGACAGAGACAGAGACACAGGCAGAGACAAGGATAGCGACAGATATCGGGGCACATTCAGAGTCAGAGTCAGAGACACAGGCAGAGACAAGGATAGCGACAGATATAGGGGCACAGCCAGAGTCAGAGACAGAGAAATTGACAAGGATGGCGACAGAAATAGGGGCACTTTCGGAGGCAGAGACAGAGACAGTGACAGAGACAGAGACAGAGGCGGAGACAGAGACAGAGACACAGGCAGAGACAAGGATAGCGACAGATATCGGGGCACATTCAGAGTCAGAGTCAGAGACACAGGCAGAGACAAGGATAGCGACAGATATAGGGGCACATTCAGAGACAGAGACAGAGACAGAGACAGAGACAGAGACAGAGACAGAGACAGAGACAGAGACAGAGACAGAGACAGAGACAGAGACAGAGACAGAGACAGAGACAGAGACAGAGACAGAGACAGAGACAGAGACAGAGACAGAGACAGAGACAGAGACAGAGACAGAGACAGAGACAGAGACAGAGACAGAGACAGAGACAGAGACAGAGACAGAGACAGAGACAGAGACAGAGACAGAGACAGAGACAGAGACAGAGACAGAGACAGAGACAGAGACAGAGACAGAGACAGAGACAGAGACAGAGACAGAGACAGAGACAGAGACAGAGACAGAGACAGGGACAGAGACAGAGACAGAGACAGAGACAGAGACAGAGACAGAGACAGAGACAGAGACAGCAACAGAAACAGAGACAGAGACAGAAACAGAGACAGAGTCACAGGCAGGGACAAGGATAGCGACAGATATAGGGGCACATTCAGAGTCAGAGACAGAGACACAGGCAGAGACAAGGATAGCGACAGATATAGGGGCACATTCAGAGTCAGAGACAGAGACACAGGCAGAGACAAGGATAGAGACAGATATAGGGGCACATTCAGAGTCAGAAACCGAGACATTGACAAGGATGTCGACAGATATAGGGGCACTTTCGGAGGCAGAGACAGAGACAGTGACAGAGACAGAGACAGAGGCGGAGACAGAGACAGAGACACAGGCAGAGACAAGGATATCGACAGATATCGGGGCACATTCAGAGCCAGAGTCAGAGACACAGGCAGAGACAAGGATAGCGACAGATATAGGGGCACAGCCAGAGTCAGAGACAGAGACATTGACAAGGATGGCGACAGAAATAGGGGCACTTTAGGAGGCAGAGACAGAGACAGTGACAAAGACAGAGACAGAGGCGGAGACAGAGACAGAGACACAGGCAGAGACAAGGATAGCGACAGATATCGGGGCACATTCAGAGTCAGAGTCAGAGACACAGGCAGAGACAAGGATAGCGACAGATATAGGGGCACATTCAGAGTCAGAGACAGAGACACAGGCAGAGACAAGGATAGAGACAGATATAGGGGCACATTCAGAGTCAGAAACCGAGACATTGACAAGGATGTCGACAGATATAGGGGCACTTTCAGAGGCAGAGACGGAGACAATGACAGAGACTGAGACAGCGACAGGGACAGAGACAGAGACAATGACAGAGACTGAGACAGCGACAGGGACAGAGACAGAGACAGAGACAGCGACAGAAACAGAGACAGAGACAGAGACAGAGACAGAGACAGAGACAGAGACAGAGACAGAGACAGAGACAGAGACAGAGGCAGAGGCAGAGGCAGAGACAGAGACACAGTCAGAGACAAGGATAGCGACAGATATAGGGGCACAGCCAGAGTCAGAGACAGAGAAATTGACAAGGATGGCGACAGAAATAGGGGCACTTTCGGAGGCAGAGACAGTGACAGTGACAGAGACAGAGACAGAGGCGGAGACAGAGACAGAGACACAGGCAGAGACAAGGATAGCGACAGATATCGGGGCACATTCAGAGTCAGAGTCAGAGACACAGGCAGAGACAAGGATAGCGACAGATATAGGGGCACAGCCAGAGTCAGAGACAGAGAAATTGACAAGGATGGCGACAGAAATAGGGGCACTTTCGGAGGCAGAGACAGCGACAGGGACAGAGACAGAGACAGAGACAGCGACAGAAACAGAGACAGAGACAGAGACAGAGACAGAGACAGAGACAGAGACAGAGACAGAGACAGAGACAGAGACAGAGACAGAGACAGAGACAGAGACAGAGACAGAGACACAGACAGAGACAGAGACAGAGACAGAGACAGCGACAGAAACAGAGACAGAGACAGAGACAGCAACAGAAACAGAGACAGAGACAGAAACAGAGACAGAGACACAGGCAGAGACAAGGATAGCGACAGATATCGGGGCACATTCAGAGTCAGAGTCAGAGACACAGGCAGAGACAAGGATAGCGACAGATATAGGGGCACATTCAGAGTCAGAGACAGAGACACAGGCAGAGACAAGGATAGAGACAGATATAGGGGCACATTCAGAGTCAGAAACCGAGACATTGACAAGGATGTCGACAGATATAGGGGCACTTTCAGAGGCAGAGACGGAGACAATGACAGAGACTGAGACAGCGACAGGGACAGAGACAGAGACAATGACAGAGACTGAGACAGCGACAGGGACAGAGACAGCGACAGAAACAGAGACAGTGACAGAGACAGAGACAGAGACAGCGACAGGGACAGGGACAGAGACAGAGACAGAGACAGCGACAGAGACAGAGACAGAGACAGAGACAGAGACAGAGACAGAGACAGAGACAGAGACAGCGACAGAAACAGAGACAGAGACAGAGACAGCAACAGAAACAGAAACAGAGACAGAGACAGAAACAGAGACAGAGACACAGGCAGGGACAAGGATAGCGACAGATATAGCGGCACATTCAGAGTCAGAGACAGAGACACAGGCAGAGACAAGGATAGAGACAGATATAGGGGCACATTCAGAGTCAGAAACCGAGACATTGACAAGGATGTCGACAGATATAGGGGCACTTTCGGAGGAAGAGACAGAGACAGTGACAGAGACAGAGACAGACGCGGAGACAGAGACAGAGACACAGGCAGAGACAAGGATAGCGACAGATATCGGGGCACATTCAGAGTCAGAGACAGAGACAGAGACAGAGACAGAGACAGAGACAGAGACAGAGACAGAGACAGAGACAGAGACAGAGACAGAGACAGAGACAGAGACAGAGACAGAGACAGAGACAGAGACAGAGACAGAGACAGAGACAGAGACAGAGACAGAGACAGAGACAGAGACAGAGACAGAGACAGAGACAGAGACAGAGACAGAGACAGAGACAGAGACAGAGACAGAGACAGAGACAGAGACAGAGACAGAGACAGAGACAGAGACAGAGACAGAGACAGAGACAGAGACAGAGACAGAGACAGAGACAGAGACAGAGACAGAGACAGAGACAGAGACAGAGACAGAGACAGAGACAGAGACAGAGACAGAGACAGAGACAGAGACAGAGACAGAGACAGAGACAGAGACAGAGACAGAGACAGAGACAGAGACAGAGACAGAGACAGAGACAGAGACAGAGACAGAGACAGAGACAGAGACAGAGACAGAGACAGAGACAGAGACAGAGACAGAGACAGAGACAGAGACAGAGACAGAGACAGAGACAGAGACAGAGACAGAGACAGAGACAGAGACAGAGACAGAGACAGAGACAGAGACAGAGACAGAGACAGAGGCGGAGACAGAGACAGAGACAGAGACACAGGCAGAGACAAGGATAGCGACAGATATCGGGGCACATTCAGAGTCAGAGTCAGAGACACAGGCAGAGACAAGGATAGCGACAGATATAGGGGCACAGCCAGAGTCAGAGACAGAGAAATTGACAAGGATGGCGACAGAAATAGGGGCACTTTCGGAGGCAGAGACAGAGACAGTGACAGAGACAGAGACAGACGCGGAGACAGCGACAGAGACACAGGCAGCGACAGAGACACAGGCAGAGACAAGGATAGCGACAGATATCGGGGCAAATTCAGAGTCAGAGACAGAGACACAGGCAGGGACAAGGATAGCGACAGATATAGCGGCGCATTCAGAGTCAGAGACAGAGACACAGGCAGAGACAAGGATAGCGACAGATATAGGGGCACATTCAGAGTCGGAGACAGAGACATTGACATGGCTGGCGACAGATATAGAGGCACTTTCGGAGGCAGAGACAGAGACAATGACAGAGACACAGGCAGAGACAAGGATAGCGACAGATATAGGGGCACAGCCAGAGTCAGAGACAGAGACATTGACAAGGATGGCGACAGATATAGGGGCACTTTCGGATGCAGAGACAGAGACAATGACAGAGACACAGGCAGAGACAAGGATAGCGACAGATATAGGGGCACAGCCAGAGTCAGGGACAGAGACATTGACAAGGATGGCGACAGAAATAGGGGCACTTTCGGAGGCAGAGACAGAGACAGTGACAGAGTCAGAGACAGACGCGGAGACAGAGACAGAGACACAGGCAGAGACAAGGATAGCGACAGATATCGGGGCAAATTCAGAGTCAGAGACAGAGGCACAGACAGAGACAAGGATAGCGACAGATATAGGGGCACATTCAGAGTCAGAGACAGAGACACAGGCAGAGACAAGGATAGAGACAGATATAGGGGCACATCAGAGTCAGAAACCGAGACATTGACAAGGATGTCGACAGATATAGGGGCACTTTCGGAGGCAGAGACGGAGACAGCGACAGGGACAGAGACAGAGACAATGACAGAGACTGAGAGAGCGACAGGGACAGAGACAGAGACAGAGACAGCGACAGAAACAGAGACAGAGACAGAGAAATTGACAAGGATGGCGACAGAAATAGGGGCACTTTCGGAGGCAGAGACAGAGACAGTGACAGAGACAGAGACAGACGCGGAGACAGAGACAGAGACACAGGCAGAGACAAGGATAGCGACAGATATCGGGGCACATTCAGAGTCAGAGACAGAGACACAGGCAGAGACAAGGATAGCGACAGATATAGGGGCACATTCAGAGTCAGAGACAGAGACACAGGCAGAGACAAGGATAGAGACAGATATAGGGGCACATTCAGAGTCAGAAACCGAGACATTGACAAGGATGTCGACAGATATAGGGGCACTTTCAGAGGCAGAGACGGAGACAATGACAGAGACTGAGACAGCGACACAGGCAGAGACAAGGATAGAGACAGATATAGGGGCACATTCAGAGTCAGAAACCGAGACATTGACAAGGATGTCGACAGATATAGGGGCACTTTCGGAGGCAGAGACAGAGACAGTGACAGAGACAGAGACAGACGCGGAGACAGAGACAGAGACACAGGCAGAGACAAGGATAGCGACAGATATCGGGGCACATTCAGAGTCAGAGACAGAGACAGAGACAGAGACACAGACAGAGACAGAGACAGAGACAGAGACAGAGACAGAGACAGAGACAGAGACAGAGACAGAGACAGAGACAGAGACAGAGACAGAGACAGAGACAGAGACAGAGACAGAGACAGAGACAGAGACAGAGACAGAGACAGAGACAGAGACAGAGACAGAGACAGAGACAGAGACAGAGACAGAGACAGAGACAGAGACAGAGACAGAGACAGAGACAGAGACAGAGACAGAGACAGAGACAGAGACAGAGACAGAGACAGAGACAGAGACAGAGACAGAGACAGAGACAGAGACAGAGACAGAGACAGAGACAGAGACAGAGACAGAGACAGAGACAGAGACAGAGACAGAGACAGAGACAGAGACAGAGACAGAGACAGAGACAGAGACAGAGACAGAGACAGAGACAGAGACAGAGACAGAGACAGAGACAGAGACAGAGACAGAGACAGAGACAGAGACAGAGACAGAGACAGAGACAGAGACAGAGACAGAGACAGAGACAGAGACAGAGACAGAGACAGAGACAGAGACAGAGACAGAGACAGAGACAGAGACAGAGACAGAGACAGAGACAGAGACAGAGACAGAGACAGAGACAGAGACAGAGACAGAGACAGAGACAGAGACAGAGACAGAGACAGAGACAGAGACAGAGACAGAGACAGAGACAGAGACAGAGACAGAGACAGAGACAGAGACAGAGACAGAGACAGAGACAGAGACAGAGACAGAGACAGAGACAGAGACAGAGACAGAGACAGAGACAGAGACAGAGACAGAGACAGAGACAGAGACAGAGACAGAGACAGAGACAGAGACAGAGACAGAGACAGAGACAGAGACAGAGACAGAGACAGAGACAGAGACAGAGACAGAGACAGAGACAGAGACAGAGACAGAGACAGAGACAGAGACAGAGACAGAGACAGAGACAGAGACAGAGACAGAGACAGAGACAGAGACAGAGACAGAGACAGAGACAGAGACAGAGACAGAGACAGAGACAGAGACAGAGACAGAGACAGAGACAGAGACAGAGACAGAGACAGAGACAGAGACAGAGACAGAGACAGAGACAGAGACAGAGACAGAGACAGAGACAGAGACAGAGACAGAGACAGAGACAGAGACAGAGACAGAGACAGAGACAGAGACAGAGACAGAGACAGAGACAGAGACAGAGACAGAGACAGAGACAGAGACAGAGACAGAGACAGAGACAGAGACAGAGACAGAGACAGAGACAGAGACAGAGACAGAGGCGGAGACAGAGACAGAGACAGAGACACAGGCAGAGACAAGGATAGCGACAGATATCGGGGCACATTCAGAGTCAGAGTCAGAGACACAGGCAGAGACAAGGATAGCGACAGATATAGGGGCACAGCCAGAGTCAGAGACAGAGAAATTGACAAGGATGGCGACAGAAATAGGGGCACTTTCGGAGGCAGAGACAGAGACAGTGACAGAGACAGAGACAGACGCGGAGACAGCGACAGAGACACAGGCAGAGACAAGGATAGCGACAGATATCGGGGCAAATTCAGAGTCAGAGACAGAGACACAGGCAGGGACAAGGATAGCGACAGATATAGCGGCGCATTCAGAGTCAGAGACAGAGACACAGGCAGAGACAAGGATAGCGACAGATATAGGGGCACATTCAGAGTCGGAGACAGAGACATTGACATGGCTGGCGACAGATATAGAGGCACTTTCGGAGGCAGAGACAGAGACAATGACAGAGACACAGGCAGAGACAAGGATAGCGACAGATATAGGGGCACAGCCAGAGTCAGAGACAGAGACATTGACAAGGATGGCGACAGATATAGGGGCACTTTCGGATGCAGAGACAGAGACAATGACAGAGACACAGGCAGAGACAAGGATAGCGACAGATATAGGGGCACAGCCAGAGTCAGGGACAGAGACATTGACAAGGATGGCGACAGAAATAGGGGCACTTTCGGAGGCAGAGACAGAGACAGTGACAGAGTCAGAGACAGACGCGGAGACAGAGACAGAGACACAGGCAGAGACAAGGATAGCGACAGATATCGGGGCAAATTCAGAGTCAGAGACAGAGGCACAGACAGAGACAAGGATAGCGACAGATATAGGGGCACATTCAGAGTCAGAGACAGAGACACAGGCAGAGACAAGGATAGAGACAGATATAGGGGCACATCAGAGTCAGAAACCGAGACATTGACAAGGATGTCGACAGATATAGGGGCACTTTCGGAGGCAGAGACGGAGACAGCGACAGGGACAGAGACAGAGACAATGACAGAGACTGAGAGAGCGACAGGGACAGAGACAGAGACAGAGACAGCGACAGAAACAGAGACAGAGACAGAGAAATTGACAAGGATGGCGACAGAAATAGGGGCACTTTCGGAGGCAGAGACAGAGACAGTGACAGAGACAGAGACAGACGCGGAGACAGAGACAGAGACACAGGCAGAGACAAGGATAGCGACAGATATCGGGGCACATTCAGAGTCAGAGACAGAGACACAGGCAGAGACAAGGATAGCGACAGATATAGGGGCACATTCAGAGTCAGAGACAGAGACACAGGCAGAGACAAGGATAGAGACAGATATAGGGGCACATTCAGAGTCAGAAACCGAGACATTGACAAGGATGTCGACAGATATAGGGGCACTTTCAGAGGCAGAGACGGAGACAATGACAGAGACTGAGACAGCGACACAGGCAGAGACAAGGATAGAGACAGATATAGGGGCACATTCAGAGTCAGAAACCGAGACATTGACAAGGATGTCGACAGATATAGGGGCACTTTCGGAGGCAGAGACAGAGACAGTGACAGAGACAGAGACAGACGCGGAGACAGAGACAGAGACACAGGCAGAGACAAGGATAGCGACAGATATCGGGGCACATTCAGAGTCAGAGACAGAGACAGAGACACAGACAGAGACAGAGACAGAGACAGAGACAGAGACAGAGACAGAGACAGAGACAGAGACAGAGACAGAGACAGAGACAGAGACAGAGACAGAGACAGAGACAGAGACAGAGACAGAGACAGAGACAGAGACAGAGACAGAGACAGAGACAGAGACAGAGACAGAGACAGAGACAGAGACAGAGACAGAGACAGAGACAGAGACAGAGACAGAGACAGAGACAGAGACAGAGACAGAGACAGAGACAGAGACAGAGACAGAGACAGAGACAGAGACAGAGACAGAGACAGAGACAGAGACAGAGACAGAGACAGAGACAGAGACAGAGACAGAGACAGAGACAGAGACAGAGACAGAGACAGAGACAGAGACAGAGACAGAGACAGAGACAGAGACAGAGACAGAGACAGAGACAGAGACAGAGACAGAGACAGAGACAGAGACAGAGACAGAGACAGAGACAGAGACAGAGACAGAGACAGAGACAGAGACAGAGACAGAGACAGAGACAGAGACAGAGACAGAGACAGAGACAGAGACAGAGACAGAGGCAGAGGCGGAGACAGAGACAGAGACAGAGACACAGGCAGAGACAAGGATAGCGACAGATATCGGGGCACATTCAGAGTCAGAGTCAGAGACACAGGCAGAGACAAGGATAGCGACAGATATAGGGGCACAGCCAGAGTCAGAGACAGAGAAATTGACAAGGATGGCGACAGAAATAGGGGCACTTTCGGAGGCAGAGACAGAGACAGTGACAGAGACAGAGACAGACGCGGAGACAGCGACAGAGACACAGGCAGACACAAGGATAGCGACAGATATCGGGGCAAATTCAGAGTCAGAGACAGAGACACAGGCAGGGACAAGGATAGCGACAGATATAGCGGCGCATTCAGAGTCAGAGACAGAGACACAGGCAGAGACAAGGATAGCGACAGATATAGGGGCACATTCAGAGTCGGAGACAGAGACATTGACATGGCTGGCGACAGATATAGAGGCACTTTCGGAGGCAGAGACAGAGACAATGACAGAGACACAGGCAGAGACAAGGATAGCGACAGATATAGGGGCACAGCCAGAGTCAGAGACAGAGACATTGACAAGGATGGCGACAGATATAGGGGCACTTTCGGATGCAGAGACAGAGACAATGACAGAGACACAGGCAGAGACAAGGATAGCGACAGATATAGGGGCACAGCCAGAGTCAGGGACAGAGACATTGACAAGGATGGCGACAGAAATAGGGGCACTTTCGGAGGCAGAGACAGAGACAGTGACAGAGTCAGAGACAGACGCGGAGACAGAGACAGAGACACAGGCAGAGACAAGGATAGCGACAGATATCGGGGCAAATTCAGAGTCAGAGACAGAGGCACAGACAGAGACAAGGATAGCGACAGATATAGGGGCACATTCAGAGTCAGAGACAGAGACACAGGCAGAGACAAGGATAGAGACAGATATAGGGGCACATCAGAGTCAGAAACCGAGACATTGACAAGGATGTCGACAGATATAGGGGCACTTTCGGAGGCAGAGACGGAGACAGCGACAGGGACAGAGACAGAGACAATGACAGAGACTGAGAGAGCGACAGGGACAGAGACAGAGACAGAGACAGCGACAGAAACAGAGACAGAGACAGAGAAATTGACAAGGATGGCGACAGAAATAGGGGCACTTTCGGAGGCAGAGACAGAGACAGTGACAGAGACAGAGACAGACGCGGAGACAGAGACAGAGACACAGGCAGAGACAAGGATAGCGACAGATATCGGGGCACATTCAGAGTCAGAGACAGAGACACAGGCAGAGACAAGGATAGCGACAGATATAGGGGCACATTCAGAGTCAGAGACAGAGACACAGGCAGAGACAAGGATAGAGACAGATATAGGGGCACATTCAGAGTCAGAAACCGAGACATTGACAAGGATGTCGACAGATATAGGGGCACTTTCAGAGGCAGAGACGGAGACAATGACAGAGACTGAGACAGCGACACAGGCAGAGACAAGGATAGAGACAGATATAGGGGCACATTCAGAGTCAGAAACCGAGACATTGACAAGGATGTCGACAGATATAGGGGCACTTTCGGAGGCAGAGACAGAGACAGTGACAGAGACAGAGACAGACGCGGAGACAGAGACAGAGACACAGGCAGAGACAAGGATAGCGACAGATATCGGGGCACATTCAGAGTCAGAGACAGAGACAGAGACACAGACAGAGACAAAGACAGAGACAGAGACAGAGACAGAGACAGAGACAGAGACAGAGACAGAGACAGAGACAGAGACAGAGACAGAGACAGAGACAGAGACAGAGACAGAGACAGAGACAGAGACAGAGACAGAGACAGAGACAGAGACAGAGACAGAGACAGAGACAGAGACAGAGACAGAGACAGAGACAGAGACAGAGACAGAGACAGAGACAGAGACAGAGACAGAGACAGAGACAGAGACAGAGACAGAGACAGAGACAGAGACAGAGACAGAGACAGAGACAGAGACAGAGACAGAGACAGAGACAGAGACAGAGACAGAGACAGAGACAGAGACAGAGACAGAGACAGAGACAGAGACAGAGACAGAGACAGAGACAGAGACAGAGACAGAGACAGAGACAGAGACAGAGACAGAGACAGAGACAGAGACAGAGACAGAGACAGAGACAGAGACAGAGACAGAGACAGAGACAGAGACAGAGACAGAGACAGAGACAGAGACAGAGACAGAGACAGAGACAGAGACAGAGACAGAGACAGAGACAGAGACAGAGACAGAGACAGAGACAGAGACAGAGACAGAGACAGAGACAGAGACAGAGACAGAGACAGAGACAGAGACAGAGACAGAGACAGAGACAGAGACAGAGACAGAGACAGAGACAGAGACAGAGACAGAGACAGAGACAGAGACAGAGACAGAGACAGAGACAGAGACAGAGACAGAGACAGAGACAGAGACAGAGACAGAGACAGAGACAGAGACAGAGACAGAGACAGAGACAGAGACAGAGACAGAGACAGAGACAGAGACAGAGACAGAGACAGAGACAGAGACAGAGACAGAGACAGAGACAGAGACAGAGACAGAGACAGAGACAGAGACAGAGACAGAGACAGAGACAGAGACAGAGACAGAGACAGAGACAGAGACAGAGACAGAGACAGAGACAGAGACAGAGACAGAGACAGAGACAGAGACAGAGACAGAGACAGAGACAGAGACAGAGACAGAGACAGAGACAGAGACAGAGACAGAGACAGAGACAGAGACAGAGACAGAGACAGAGACAGAGACAGAGACAGAGACAGAGACAGAGACAGAGACAGAGACAGAGACAGAGACAGAGACAGAGGCGGAGACAGAGACAGAGACAGAGACACAGGCAGAGACAAGGATATCGACAGATATCGGGGCACATTCAGAGCCAGAGTCAGAGACACAGGCAGAGACAAGGATAGCGACAGATATAGGGGCACAGCCAGAGTCAGAGACAGAGACATTGACAAGGATGGCGACAGAAATAGGGGCACTTTAGGAGGCAGAGACAGAGACAGTGACAAAGACAGAGACAGAGGCGGAGACAGAGACAGAGACACAGGCAGAGACAAGGATAGCGACAGATATCGGGGCACATTCAGAGTCAGAGTCAGAGACACAGGCAGAGACAAGGATAGCGACAGATATAGGGGCACATTCAGAGTCAGAGACAGAGACACAGGCAGAGAGAAGGATAGAGACAGATATAGGGGCACATTCAGAGTCAGAAACCGAGACATTGACAAGGATGTCGACAGATATAGGGGCACTTTCAGAGGCAGAGACGGAGACAATGACAGAGACTGAGACAGCGACAGGGACAGAGACAGAGACAATGACAGAGACTGAGACAGCGACAGGGACAGAGACAGCGACAGAAACAGAGACAGTGACAGAGACAGAGACAGAGACAGCGACAGGGACAGGGACAGAGACAGAGACAGAGACAGCGACAGAGACAGAGACAGAGACAGAGACAGAGACAGAGACAGAGACAGAGACAGAGACAGAGACAGCGACAGAAACAGAGACAGAGACAGAGACAGCAACAGAAACAGAAACAGAGACAGAGACAGAAACAGAGACAGAGACACAGGCAGGGACAAGGATAGCGACAGATATAGCGGCACATTCAGAGTCAGAGACAGAGACACAGGCAGAGACAAGGATAGAGACAGATATAGGGGCACATTCAGAGTCAGAAACCGAGACATTGACAAGGATGTCGACAGATATAGGGGCACTTTCGGAGGAAGAGACAGAGACAGTGACAGAGACAGAGACAGACGCGGAGACAGAGACAGAGACAGAGACAGAGACAGAGACAGAGACAGAGACAGAGACAGAGACAGAGACAGAGACAGAGACAGAGACAGAGACAGAGACAGAGACAGAGACAGAGACAGAGACAGAGACAGAGACAGAGACAGAGACAGAGACAGAGACAGAGACAGAGACAGAGACAGAGACAGAGACAGAGACAGAGACAGAAACAGAGACAGAGACAGAGACAGCAACAGAAACAGAAACAGAGACAGAGACAGAAACAGAGACAGAGACACAGGCAGGGACAAGGATAGCGACAGATATAGCGGCACATTCAGAGTCAGAGACAGAGACACAGGCAGAGACAAGGATAGAGACAGATATAGGGGCACATTCAGAGTCAGAAACCGAGACATTGACAAGGATGTCGACAGATATAGGGGCACTTTCAGAGGCAGAGACGGAGACAATGACAGAGACTGAGACAGCGACAGGGACAGAGACAGAGACAATGACAGAGACTGAGACAGCGACAGGGACAGAGACAGCGACAGAAACAGAGACAGTGACAGAGACAGAGACAGAGACAGCGACAGGGACAGGGACAGAGACAGAGACAGAGACAGCGACAGAGACAGAGACAGAGACAGAGACAGAGACAGAGACAGAGACAGAGACAGAGACAGCGACAGAAACAGAGACAGAGACAGAGACAGCAACAGAAACAGAAACAGAGACAGAGACAGAAACAGAGACAGAGACACAGGCAGGGACAAGGATAGCGACAGATATAGCGGCACATTCAGAGTCAGAGACAGAGACACAGGCAGAGACAAGGATAGAGACAGATATAGGGGCACATTCAGAGTCAGAAACCGAGACATTGACAAGGATGTCGACAGATATAGGGGCACTTTCGGAGGAAGAGACAGGGACAGTGACAGAGACAGAGACAGACGCGGAGACAGAGACAGAGACAGAGACAGAGACAGAGACAGAGACAGAGACAGAGACAGAGACAGAGACAGAGACAGAGACAGAGACAGAGACAGAGACAGAGACAGAGACAGAGACAGAGACAGAGACAGAGACAGAGACAGAGACAGAGACAGAGACAGAGACAGAGACAGAGACAGAGACAGAGACAGAGACAGAGACAGAGACAGAGACAGAGACAGAGACAGAGACAGAGACAGAGACAGAGACAGAGACAGAGACAGAGACAGAGACAGAGACAGAGACAGAGACAGAGACAGAGACAGAGACAGAGACAGAGACAGAGACAGAGACAGAGACAGAGACAGAGACAGAGAAAGAGACAGAGACAGAGACAGAGACAGAGACAGAGACAGAGACAGAGACAGAGACAGAGACAGAGACAGAGACAGAGACAGAGACAGAGACAGAGACAGAGACAGAGACAGAGACAGAGACAGAGACAGAGACAGAGACAGAGACAGAGACAGAGACAGAGACAGAGACAGAGACAGAGACAGAGACAGAGACAGAGACAGAGACAGAGACAGAGACAGAGACAGAGACAGAGACAGAGACAGAGACAGAGACAGAGACAGAGACAGAGACAGAGACAGAGACAGAGACAGAGACAGAGACAGAGACAGAGACAGAGACAGAGACAGAGACAGAGACAGAGACAGAGACAGAGACAGAGACAGAGACAGAGACAGAGACAGAGACAGAGACAGAGACAGAGACAGAGACAGAGACAGAGACAGAGACAGAGACAGAGACAGAGACAGAGACAGAGACAGAGACAGAGACAGAGACAGAGACAGAGACAGAGACAGAGACAGAGACAGAGACAGAGACAGAGACAGAGACAGAGACAGAGACAGAGACAGAGACAGAGACAGAGACAGAGACAGAGACAGAGACAGAGACAGAGACAGAGACAGAGACAGAGACAGAGACAGAGACAGAGACAGAGACAGAGACAGAGACAGAGACAGAGACAGAGACAGAGACAGAGACAGAGACAGAGACAGAGACAGAGACAGAGACAGAGACAGAGACAGAGACAGAGACAGAGACAGAGACAGAGACAGAGACAGAGACAGAGACAGAGACAGAGACAGAGACAGAGACAGAGACAGAGGCAGAGGCAGAGGCAGAGGCAGAGGCAGAGGCAGAGACAGAGACAGAGACAGAGACAGAGACAGAGACAGAGACAGAGACAGAGACAGAGACAGAGACAGAGACAGAGACAGAGACAGAGACAGAGACAGAGACAGAGACAGAGACAGAGACAGAGACAGAGACAGAGACAGAGACAGAGACAGAGACAGAGACAGAGACAGAGACAGAGACAGAGACAGAGACACAGGCAGGGACAAGGATAACGACAGATATAGGGGCACATTCAGAGTCAGAGACAGAGACATTGACAAGGATGGCGACAGATATAGGGGCACTTTCGGAGGCAGAGACAGAGACAATGACAGAGACACAGGCAGAGACAAGGATAGCGACAGATATAGGGGCACAGCCAGAGTCAGAGACAGAGACATTGACAAGGATGGCGACAGAAATAGGGGCACTTTCAGAGGCAGAGACAGCGACAGTGACAGAGACAGAGACAGAGGCGGAGACAGAGACAGAGACACAGGCAGAGACAAGGATAGCGACAGATATCGGGGCACATTCAGAGTCAGAGTCAGAGATACAGGCAGAGACAAGGATAGAGACAGATATAGGGGCACATTCAGAGTCAGAAACCGAGACATTGACAACGATGTCGACAGATATAGGGGCACTTTCAGAGGCAGAGACGGAGACAATGACAGAGACTGAGACAGCGACAGGGACAGAGACAGAGACAGAGACAATGACAGAGACTGAGACAGCGACAGGGACAGAGACAGAGACAGAGACAGCGACAGAAACAGAGACAGAGACAGAGACAGAGACAGAGACAGAGACAGAGACAGAGACAGAGACAGAGACAGAGACAGAGACAGAGACAGAGACAGAGACAGAGACAGAGACACAGGCAGGGACAAGGATAACGACAGATATAGGGGCACATTCAGAGTCAGAGACAGAGACATTGACAAGGATGGCGACAGATATAGGGGCACTTTCGGAGGCAGAGACAGAGACAATGACAGAGACACAGGCAGAGACAAGGATAGCGACAGATATAGGGGCACAGCCAGAGTCAGAGACAGAGACATTGACAAGGATGGCGACAGAAATAGGGGCACTTTCAGAGGCAGAGACAGCGACAGTGACAGAGACAGAGACAGAGGCGGAGACAGAGACAGAGACACAGGCAGAGACAAGGATAGCGACAGATATCGGGGCACATTCAGAGTCAGAGTCAGAGATACAGGCAGAGACAAGGATAGAGACAGATATAGAGGCACATTCAGAGTCAGAAACCGAGACATTGACAACGATGTCGACAGATATAGGGGCACTTTCAGAGGCAGAGACGGAGACAATGACAGAGACTGAGACAGCGACAGGGACAGAGACAGAGACAATGACAGAGACTGAGACAGCGACAGGGACAGAGACAGAGACAGAGACAGCGACAGAAACAGAGACAGAGACAGAGACAGAGACAGAGACAGAGACAGAGACAGAGACAGAGACAGAGACAGAGACAGAGACAGAGACAGAGACAGAGACAGAGACAGAGACAGAGACAGAGACAGAGACAGAGACAGAGACAGAGACAGAGACAGAGACAGAGACAGAGACAGAGACAGAGACAGAGACAGAGACAGAGACAGAGACAGAGACAGAGACAGAGACAGAGACAGAGACAGAGACAGAGACAGAGACAGAGACAGAGACAGAGACAGAGACAGAGACAGAGACAGAGACAGAGACAGAGACAGAGACAGAGACAGAGACAGAGACAGAGACAGAGACAGAGACAGAGACAGAGACAGAGACAGAGACAGAGACAGAGACAGACACAGAGACAGAGACAGAGACAGAGACAGAGACAGAGACAGAGACAGAGACAGAGACAGAGCAGAGACAGAGACAGAGACAGAGACAGAGACAGAGACAGAGACAGAGACAGTGACAGAGACAGAGACAGAGACAGAGACAGAGACAGAGACAGAGACAAGGATAGCGACAGATATCGGGGCACATTCAAAGTCAGAGACAGAGACACAGGCAGAGACAAGGATAGCGACAGATATAGGGGCACAGCCAGAGTCAGAGACAGAGACATTGACAAGGATGTCGACAGAAATAGGGGCACTTTCGGAGGCAGAGACAGAGACAGTGACAGAGGCAGAGACAGAGACAAGTATAGCGACAGATATCGGGGCACATTCAGAGTCAGAGGCAGAGACACAGGCAGAGACAAGGATAGCGACAGATATAGGGGCACAGCCAGAGTCAGAGACAGAGACATTGACAAGGATGGCGACAGAAATAGGGGCACTATCGGAGGCAGAGACAGAGCAGTGACAGAGACAGAGACAGAGACAGAGACAGAGACAGAGACAGAGACAGAGACAGAGACAGAGACAGAGACAGAGACAGAGACAGAGACAGAGACAGAGACAGAGACAGAGACAGAGACAGAGACAGAGACAGAGACAGAGACAGAGACAGAGACAGAGACAGAGACAGAGACAGAGACAGAGACAGAGACAGAGACAGAGACAGAGACAGAGACAGAGACAGAGACAGAGACAGAGACAGAGACAGAGACAGAGACACAGGCAGAGACAGAGACAGAGACAGAGACAGAGACAGAGACAGAGACAGAGACAGAGACAGAGACAGAGACAGAGACAGAGACAGAGACAGAGACAGAGACAGAGACAGAGACAGAGACAGAGACAGAGACAGAGACAGAGACAGAGACAGAGACAGAGACAGAGACAGAGCAGAGACACAGGCAGAGACAAGGATAGCGACAGATATCGGGGCACATTCAAAGTCAGAGACAGAGACACAGGCAGAGACAAGGATAGCGACAGATATAGGGGCACAGCCAGAGTCAGAGACAGAGACATTGACAAGGATGTCGACAGAAATAGGGGCACTTTCGGAGGCAGAGACAGAGACAGTGACAGAGGCAGAGACAGAGACAAGTATAGCGACAGATATCGGGGCACATTCAGAGTCAGAGGCAGAGACACAGGCAGAGACAAGGATAGCGACAGATATAGGGGCACAGCCAGAGTCAGAGACAGAGACATTGACAAGGATGGCGACAGAAATAGGGGCACTATCGGAGGCAGAGACAGAGCCAGTGACAGAGACAGAGACAGAGACAGAGACAGAGACAGAGCCAGTGACAGAGACAGAGACAGAGACAGAGACAGAGACAGAGACAGAGACAGAGACAGAGGACAGAGACAGAGACAGAGACAGAGACAGAGACAGAGACAGAGACAGAGACAGAGACAGAGACAGAGACAGAGACAGAGACAGAGACAGAGACAGAGACAGAGACAGAGACAGAGACAGAGACAGAGACAGAGACAGAGACAGAGACAGAGACAGAGACAGAGACAGAGACAGAGACAGAGACAGAGACAGAGACAGAGACAGAGACAGAGACAGAGACAGAGACAGAGACAGAGACAGAGACAGAGACAGAGACAGAGACAGAGACGAGACAGAGACAGAGACAGAGACAGAGACAGAGACAGAGACAGAGACAGAGACAGAGACAGAGACAGAGACAGAGACAGAGACAGAGACAGAGACAGAGACAGAGACAGAGACAGAGACAGAGACAGAGACAGAGACAGAGACAGAGACAGAGACAGAGACAGAGACAGAGACAGAGACAGAGACAGAGACAGAGACAGAGACAGAGACAGAGACAGAGACAGAGACAGAGACAGAGACAGAGACAGAGACAGAGACAGAGGACAGAGACAGAGACAGAGACAGAGACAGAGACAGAGACAGAGACAGAGACAGAGACAGAGACAGAGACAGAGACAGAGACAGAGACAGAGACAGAGACAGAGACAGAGACAGAGACAGAGACAGAGACAGAGACAATGACAGAGACTGAGACAGCGACAGGGACAGAGACAGAGACAGAGACAGCGACAGAAACAGAGACAGAGACAGAGACAGAGACAGAGACAGAGACAGAGACAGAGACAGAGACAGAGACAGAGGCAGAGGCAGAGGCAGAGACAGAGACACAGTCAGAGACAAGGATAGCGACAGATATAGGCGCACATTCAGAGTCAGAGACAGAGACATTGAAAAGGATGGCGACAGATATAGGGGCACTTTCGGAGGCAGAGACAGAGACAATGACAGAGACACAGGCAGAGACAAGGATAGCGACAGATATAGGGGCACAGCCAGAGTCAGAGACAGAGACATTGACAAGGATGGCGACAGAAATAGGGGCACTTTCAGAGGCAGAGACAGCGACAGTGACAGAGACAGAGACAGAGGCGGAGACAGAGACAGAGACACAGGCAGAGACAAGGATAGCGACAGATATCGGGGCACATTCAGAGTCAGAGTCAGAGACCCAGGCAGAGACAAGGATAGAGACAGATATAGGGGCACATTCAGAGTCAGAAACCGAGACATTGACAACGATGTCGACAGATATAGGGGCACTTTCAGAGGCAGAGACGGAGACAATGACAGAGACTGAGACAGCGACAGGGACAGAGACAGAGACAATGACAGAGACTGAGACAGCGACAGGGACAGAGACAGAGACAGAGACAGCGACAGAAACAGAGACAGAGACAGAGACAGAGACAGAGACAGAGACAGAGACAGAGACAGAGACAGAGACAGAGACAGAGACAGAGACAGAGACAGAGACAGAGACAGAGACAGAGACAGAGACAGAGACAGAGACAGAGACAGAGACAGAGACAGAGACAGAGACAGAGACAGAGACAGAGACAGAGACAGAGACAGAGACAGAGACAGAGACAGAGACAGAGACAGAGACAGAGACAGAGACAGAGACAGAGACAGAGACAGAGACAGAGACAGAGACACAGGCAGAGACAGAGACAGAGACAGAGACAGAGACAGAGACAGAGACAGAGACAGAGACAGAGGCGGAGACAGAGGCGGAGACAGAGGCGGAGACAGAGACAGAGACACAGGCAGAGACAAGGATAGCGACAGATATCGGGGCACATTCAAAGTCAGAGACAGAGACACAGGCAGAGACAAGGATAGCGACAGATATAGGGGCACAGCCAGAGTCAGAGACAGAGACATTGACAAGGATGTCGACAGAAATAGGGGCACTTTCGGAGGCAGAGACAGAGACAGTGACAGAGGCAGAGACAGAGACAAGTATAGCGACAGATATCGGGGCACATTCAGAGTCAGAGGCAGAGACACAGGCAGAGACAAGGATAGCGACAGATATAGGGGCACAGCCAGAGTCAGAGACAGAGACATTGACAAGGATGGCGACAGAAATAGGGGCACTATCGGAGGCAGAGACAGAGCCAGTGACAGAGACAGAGACAGAGACAGAGACAGAGACAGAGACAGAGACAGAGACAGAGACAGAGACAGAGACAGAGACAGAGACAGAGACAGAGACAGAGACAGAGACAGAGACAGAGACAGAGACAGAGACAGAGACAGAGACAGAGACAGAGACAGAGACAGAGACAGAGACAGAGACAGAGACAGAGACAGAGACAGAGACAGAGACAGAGACAGAGACAGAGACAGAGACAGAGACAGAGACAGAGACAGAGACAGAGACAGAGACAGAGACAGAGACAGAGACAGAGACAGAGACAGAGACAGAGACAGAGACAGAGACAGAGACAGAGACAGAGACAGAGACAGAGACAGAGACAGAGACGAGACAGAGACAGAGACAGAGACAGAGACAGAGACAGAGACAGAGACAGAGACAGAGACAGAGACAGAGACAGAGACAGAGACAGAGACAGAGACAGAGACAGAGACAGAGACAGAGACAGAGACAGAGACAGAGACAGAGACAGAGACAGAGACAGAGACAGAGACAGAGACAGAGACAGAGACAGAGACAGAGACAGAGACAGAGACAGAGACAGAGACAGAGACAGAGACAGAGACAGAGACAGAGACAGAGACAGAGACAGAGACAGAGACAGAGACAGAGACAGAGACAGAGACAGAGACAGAGACAGAGACAGAGACAGAGACAGAGACAGAGACAGAGACAGAGACAGAGACAGAGACAGAGACAGAGACAGAGACAGAGACAGAGACAGAGACAGAGACAGAGACAGAGACAGAGACAGAGACAGAGACAGAGACAGAGACAGAGACAGAGACAGAGACAGAGACAGAGACAGAGACAGAGACAGAGACAGAGACAGAGACAGAGACAGAGACAGAGACAGAGACAGAGACAGAGACAGAGACAGAGACAGAGACAGAGACAGAGACAGAGACAGAGACAGAGACAGAGACAGAGACAGAGACAGAGACAGAGACAGAGACAGAGACAGAGACAGAGACAGAGACAGAGACAGAGACAGAGACAGAGACAGAGACAGAGACAGAGACAGAGACAGAGACAGAGACAGAGACAGAGACAGAGACAGAGACAGAGACAGAGACAGAGACAGAGACAGAGACAGAGACAGAGACAGAGACAGAGACAGAGACAGAGACAGAGACAGAGACAGAGACAGAGACAGAGACAGAGACAGAGACAGAGACAGAGACAGAGACAGAGACAGAGACAGAGACAGAGACAGAGACAGAGACAGAGACAGAGACAGAGACAGAGACAGAGACAGAGACAGAGACAGAGACAGAGACAGAGACAGAGACAGAGACAGAGACAGAGACAGAGACAGAGACAGAGACAGAGACAGAGACAGAGACAGAGACAGAGACAGAGACAGAGACAGAGACAGAGACAGAGACAGAGACAGAGACAGAGACAGAGACAGAGACAGAGACAGAGACAGAGACAGAGACAGAGACAGAGACAGAGACAGAGACAGAGACAGAGACAGAGACAGAGACAGAGACAGAGACAGAGACAGAGACAGAGACAGAGACAGAGACAGAGACAGAGACAGAGACAGAGACAGAGACAGAGACAGAGACAGAGACAGAGACAGAGACAGAGACAGAGACAGAGACAGAGACAGAGACAGAGACAGAGACAGAGACAGAGACAGAGACAGAGACAGAGACAGAGACAGAGACAGAGACAGAGACAGAGACAGAGACAGAGACAGAGACAGAGACAGAGACAGAGACAGAGACAGAGACAGAGACAGAGACAGAGACAGAGACAGAGACAGAGACAGAGACAGAGACAGAGACAGAGACAGAGACAGAGACACAGGCAGGGACAAGGATAGCGACAGATATAGGGGAAAATTCAGAGTCAGAGACAGAGACATTGACAAGGATGGCGACAGATATAGGGGCACTTTCGGAGGACAGAGACACAGGCAGAGACAAGGATAGCGACAGATATAGGGGCACAGCCAGAGTCAGACACAGAGACATTGACAAGGATGGCGTCAGAAATAGGGGCACTTTCGGAGGCAGAGACAGAGACAGTGACAGAGACAGAGACAGAGGCGGAGACAGAGACAGAGACACAGGCAGAGACAAGGATAGCGACAGATATCGGGGCACATTCAGAGTCAGAGACAGAGACACAGGCAGAGACAAGGATAGCGACAGATATCGGGGCACATTCAGAGTCAGAGACAGAGACACAGGCAGAGACAAGGATAGCGACAGATATAGGGGCACATTCAGAGTCAGAGACAGAGACACAGGCAGAGACAAGGATAGCGACAGATATAGGGGCACATTCAGAGTCAGAGACAGAGACACAGGCAGAGACAAGGATAGCGACAGATATAGGGGCACAGTCTGAGTCAGAGACAGAGACATTGACAAGGATGGCGACAGATATAGGGGCACTTTCGGAGGCAGAGACAGAGACAATGACAGAGACACAGGCAGAGACAAGGATAGCGACAGATATAGGGGCACAGCCAGAGTCAGACACAGAGACATTGAC